>CAJUYH010001681.1:0-41199 GCA_910591685.1 Galerucella tenella
AAATATATATACACACACATTCTCACCCACAAAACATATATATATATATTTTCTTTTTTGAGATTGCAGAAACCATCAGTTTCGTCGCTGAGAAATTTTTCTCCTACGTCTGTTTCACGTTGTAAGTCCAACCCTTCAAGTTTGCCAATTGATGGTCCCGACACGACCCTTTATCTTCATCACTTATATAACTTTTCCCCCCTCCTTTACTATGTTCGGGTATATATATATATATATAAAACTACCTTATTTCTTAATATCGTTCACGTTTTCAAATTGCGAATCAGAACAGCCACACTTGTTTTATCGGAATCGAAGTAGCCTTAACTCTTTGTTTTATCTTTTCTTCTTTTTCTTTGGTGTTTTACCCAAGAGATTGTAATTCTCTGTATCTGACAATGAATTATGATCGTCAAATGCTATGGTTTTTTTTTTGTTTTGTATCTTCATAATCGAATGGGAAATTAATTGGAGAATAACAGGACAAATTCATTGACACCAATCACAGCAAGAAAACAAAGAAGATTTATTTACCATTTATTTTTAGACAATAATTATGGCCTACTCATATTAGATATTATGAAAAGAGTTTTTTTTTTTTATTATTGATTTTCTATTTATAGGATAAACGATTGAGTCTCACACACTCGCACTCACTTTGACCCTTTTATACCATAATCTAAAATCATCTTTATGGGGAGTTATGTGTGCTATAATAAATATTCATACATCACTTCATTGAACGGTGTCACCTTTTCACATTGTTTTATATATAAAAGGTTATCGATTGAATTAATGTGGTATTAATTATAAATTTCATGATAAATTTGACAGGCATCCAATAATAGTTGGCTATTTAGTTAGATAACAACATAGATAGATAACAAGATGAATAGCAAAGGTATTTTTACGTTTGTGGTGTTTCCCAAAACTGAACATCCTGCCATTCACAGTCAATTAATTTAACCCTGATTTGTAAGGTTCATCTGCTGGAGCACATTCGTCGCTCCACCAACCACTCGATTATGTGATGCTTTGGCGGCTTTCCAGGAACCTCCAGGCACACTGGCCGATTGGATAGTAACCTATTCATCTTTATTCCTCTCTCTCTTTCTCTCTCTCTCTCTCTCCGTGCCTATCTGTTCCTACCAAATCAATCTACCTACCCGCTGGGTTCGCCGCTTTTTTCTATCTATTTTCCTATCAGTGAATTACATTTCATAGGTTTGTGGGTGTCATTCGTTTTGTTTTTTTGCACTTTTCACTTATTTAATTGGAAAATGTTCGGATCTTCTTAAGACTTATTTTTTTTATTTTTTATTTACAGACAGGATTTTGGCAGATATTTTTATACGAATTCAATAGTTTCATGTGGTTAGATTTTTATTTGTGATTGATGTGTTATTTTATATCATTGAATTTTTTTTTGGTTTTTTGGACTTTCACTAGTCGTGTGTCGTATGAGTTGGATTTGCGCTCTCTAATATTTTAAAGTTAAAACACTACTTTTGTAACTTCATATATGTATATACATTTGAGTAATTTCCAACAGTGATCATTTTAGTACAGCTTCAACTCAGCATTTGCTTACATAAATACTCGAAGTGAAGTTGGTGTGTTATTAGCTTTAGAGTTGTGAGTCTTTTCGTGGCGGCCATGGCATGGAAAGCAGTTTAAACACTGGAGTACACACACACACACATAAATATATATATATATATATATATATATATATATATAATACATACATTCATATTTATTCAAGCTAAAAATTCTTTGTGTTATCGATGATAAGATTGTGACCTTCCACATTTTTTTTCTCTGTTATTTTTCACGGGTTGCTTTTTCCTTAAATCATTTCGTTGTTTGAATAGCGTTCTATTCGATAAGACATGTGTGGAAATATTTATTGGTTCAACGACAGATGTCTTCATGATAAATCGACGGGTAGGTAAACTTCTTTTTATTTTATTGTTTATTTTGGATCAATGATCGTTAGGTATTTTTTATTTTTGTTGAGGACTGTCAATCGATTGAGCAAGGCAAGATAGAAGACAAAAGTAAGGGTCGAGTATATCAGTGTATGTATTTTTGTACAAACTCGCAACTGTGCCACGCATGCCATATATATATATATAAATGTGGCCACTCGATTTCGGTGTGTGTGTGTGTGTGCGTGCGTGTGTCAATCATCGAACTTGATAGCGAGCAGAGTTGTACTCGTATCTCTTTATCGCCTCTATATGTTCCTATCATTTTTTTCGCATGCATGTTAGCCCTTGAGCTGACTAGTGAAAATATTTACGTAATAGTATACTGTTCCTATAGATGACTTCACAGTATATATATATATATATATAATCGTTTTGTTGCTTGGTACAATTTTAATTTTGATTTATTTCTTGTTCAGGCATTGTCGTAAGTGATTCTGAAAGATTTGAAATATCAAATCCAATTGATTCAAGCAAATATATATTTTTTTCTCACTTTACTCTTAAAATAAATGTATTCAAGGTAATATTTTTTCAATTACTGTTAATGTTGTATTATTTTTTTGTTCTCCGATATTCGTGAAGTACTTCAAATATTTTTTGTTCCATTATTACAATTTTTTTTCCCCATTTTTTTTCTCTCGTTTCTGTGTTCATTTTATTGCACTTTGGCGTAACGACATGAATAAAGTGACACCTCATTTCTCGCTTAATGTGATTTTATGCATGTTAACAATAGAGAGACGAAAAAAGTTCATGTGTGTGTGTGTGTAGTCGAACGAAAGATAGGTCTACCGGCAATACAGTGCAAACGTGTGTATCTCTATGGGGTGATGATGATGATTACTCGATTACTCGATACATTATTATGAGTCTCATCACACCGTGGATAACATCTCTGTTTATTTTTTAGCCCTTTATCCACTCACTGGAATTTCCTGATGTAGAGGGAGCCAGAGAGAATGCGAGCGTGAGAGGATAAGAGCAGATCGAATCGCGCGCAATAACCATGAGGCGACCTTTTCATCTTGTTCGTTTATTTTTATTTATTTATTTTTTTTATTTTTATTTTTATGATATTCAGTTGCGTACATGGATGATTACTTTTATTCGCTTTCATATATATACACACACTGATTTAAAGTGAAACTATTTTGATATAGATATATTTGTATTTACAGTCGTTACACAAATTCAAGATAAACGTAGAATAAAAACAAAAATAATCATTTGGATTACAAGTTGATTGAAGTTCATCTTAATTAAATTACCAAGTACTATAACTTTAGAAAACTTTTGACTTATTGCTGCGTTATTTTATATTAAGCATCTGTCACCCTTGGATTTTTTTTTTCTTTAACGTTTTTATTATTTTCCATTTTTTTTTTCTCGTAAATGAGAAGAAAAATGAAAATTAATATTCACTGTACAGCAATATGGTAATGAGTTAAGTCAAGTTTTGTGCGAGAGTTCTGTACGAATATTAAATTATTTCTATGATATTTCATCGTTCAAAATTTTCCAATTATCGTTTAAAAAAATATATATAGATATATATGTGGAATACTATTATCGTAATTATTCTCATTTATGAAATGCATTTCTCATCAGGATAAATTTCTATAATTGCATTGTTGAGGTATTTGTATGGATCATGAACTGCACTCTATATTTATATATATATATATATATTTGAAATTTTCGGAAATCGCATTGCATTGAAAGCAATTCTAAAGGTGCATATTTATTTCTCAATATATAATAGTCTAAAATAACAATAGAATCAAGATAAATCATTTTTATTATTCACATTAATTATAACGCTGTAGACAATAAATTGCACTTTAATTTTATCAATTCAATATTCATTATGTCTGTACATTAATCAGACATTGCGATCAACCAAAAAACATATCCACCCGGGTATATTTGGCGCTGTGCAATCTTTATATTTTATCACTTGACATCGTTGGTTGAAGGCAATAGCTCCCACCTGTCTGTCTCACATCACATGACAACTGTGTTTTTGTGTGTGTATATTGCTAAATCTATCGACCAGGTGTTTACTGATCATGCCAATTTCTTTTTCTTCCGCACCAATACATGTACATATCTAGATCATTTATTTTTCATTTTATTCTCTTGGCAATGAATAAAATCGATAGAAGAGATTCGTAATATTGCAATATTTTCATTTTTATATATGTATATTGCGTTATAAAGTTTACAGTGTTTTGTATTTGAAAAAAAAAATAGAGATATACGGTAAATAACAAAATATCTCGGTTATATCGTCTGTAAAGATTACGATACGATTTTTGACAGGTGGAATTATATATTTGTATTGGAAGATGTCGAGTGGAGATTGATGGACATATCATCTTAAGAACCATTCAGTATTTCGCATCGATTTCTTTGTAAATAAATTCAATGTATACGTATGAGTATATCGATTGTCATATCATTTTACTGGTGGATTATAGACGAGTGGTGATGCCGCTGTATAAAGAAAAGGTTCAGTGTGCGAGAGGGTGTGTAAGAGGGAGTGATAAAGGACGTAGAGAGAATTCTCTCGGGTGAAATTAGGTCACTCTGTGAAACACACAACGAGTGTACCAGGGATTACGATGTGACGTCGATGGAGTTTCTCATTCTCTCGTCCATTCAGTAAACTTCTAAAGTATATACACCAAAATGTCATTGTCATTGGTGCTTCATTTCGTTTACTCTCTCTCTCGTTCAAAAGTTCCACTGTTCCATCTTCTATTTAGTGCAATACATATGATGATGCGATGCGACAGTTGAATGTGTATATATATGTTTGTGTTTAATTTGTTCGTTCATAATTCTTTTTATTATATATGTTTTTTTTTTTTTTTTTTTTTCGTCTCTCATCTCGTTGAATTTCAGTAACAATAGGAAATTGTCGACATTTTTGTTTTGTACTTGCCCACAGCATGTGTTTGTTCTTGATTTTGTATTTGGCGATGGTAAATAATTTTGTTAATGGACGAAATAAAAATAATTGCGGATAAATAGAAGAAGGTAAATAAATAAGAGAATGTATACTCTTCATGTAAAATTTATTTATTTATTTATTTTTTCGACAGCAATTGATTGGATGATGCTTCAGTTGTTGTTGTTTCTATTTATGTTTTATTTTTTTGATAGTTATTGCGAGGCGGTGTAATAGAGATTGGTTATAACATTTGATGTCAACCACCTACGCAACAAAAGACGTGGATGTTGTGGGAGGCCACAAATTTTATTTCTAGGAAAGTTTGCAATAGAAGCAACATCTGCCACGTTGATTTGTTCATGGGACTGATATTTGTGAAACGTGAAAAATAATAAAAAGAGAAAAAAAGTTGAGAGTGATGAGACCGATCTAGTTATGTGAAAAGGAGAGGGAGCGAGAGTAAAAAAAGAGCTGAACAAAAATGAAAAACGGAGAACGACGAGGACACATGTTCGTATGCTTTTAATAGCTCGCAATGCAACTGCCGTCTTCTGTTTTCTCCCTTGCTCCCGTCGCCACTGAGCTTAATACTTACCTGGTGTCAACTGTTGCCACGAATTTGTAGACACATATGTTCACTTGAGATGAGTGAGTAACTGAAGTTGATGCTTTGTTTCGTCATTTTGTTTTTTTTTTTCATTTTATGTCTTTCTTTTGTTGGACAAGTGAAAATTTATGCTATCAATAGATTAATATGAAAAATTGTCCATTTTTGCAACGTCATCTCATCTTTTCGCCATTATATTTGACAAATTGAGTAGTGGTGTCTATATTTCTTACGTTTGTTCGATATTATGTTGCGAGAGCTTTTAGTGAAATCACAAATACAATTACTGGTACGGACACACGAGTTATTGCAGTTTACTTGGATTCTCCATTTTATATTTAATCATATCATTACTTTTTTTACCATCATATATCATAATTCTTATAATTGTCAAAAAACTTTACTGTATCAATAGTAAACGTATGTTTGTAAATATGATTAAAATAGATTATTGAATGATTCTAAATTGTATATTATTAGGAATGTAAAGTAAAACTTTGTATATATACACGACAAAGATATATCAGACATTCGTTGCAGTCTGTCTGGTCTTGTGACGTCTTTCTCTACTGCATTTTCTCTCTTTAAACTTCTCCCAGAGACCAGTGTCTGTGACACGCATGTATATATACACCACAGTGTGCCACGCGTCTTTTCAAAGCACATCTCCTCTCTGTTTCGCTCTCACAGTGGGATATTTGTGGCGTATAAATCGACCCATGACTTTCTAAATATAATTTTCTAATCCGACGTACTTTCTGGCCTCTTCTTAATTCTCTTCACAATATATTCTCTTACCTATCTCAGTCATCGTCTGTATACTCTCGTTACAAGTTATCTGTTTTATCTATTGGTTGTGACATTTTACCACGACAATTTTTTTTTACTATTCTCACTGGGATCGCATGAAAAATAGATGAATAAATAAATAAATATACGAATAAATATATTGCTCTCATTAGGTTCAAATTTTAGTTGCCAAAAGTCCTCTCAGACTTTTTCAATGACCTTGCGCTTGTTTGTAATACTTACATCAAGGTCTTTGCTTTCATTTATTTATTTTTTTCATTAATTTGTTTTCTTTTTTCTTTTTTTTTTTTCCATAAAATTAATCTACTGGAAATGGAAAAACTTGGACGGTAATGAACCCGGGCGTGCCATAAAAACAAAACAAGAGTACAAAAAAATAAATAAATAAAGAAGAAATGAAAAAAAATTAAATGTTGAATATATCCGAAGAATGAGAGCGAGAGTTAAATCGTCCAATAATAATCGACATAAAGCGGCTTAGTACTGTGCCGAGTTTCAGGATTATTTTCTTTTTTCTTTGACTCCTTTTATTTTTGCACGAGCTCGTAATTTTTCATCGCTATTTGCGCCCTCATTCGAGCATATATACATACAGTATTTTCTATTTCTTTTCTTGTCTCACACATTCACACACACACACGTAGACTATCACTCCACTGTGTCTCACTTATTCTCGCCATATACTGCATATGAATCTCACACACCACAACATTACCGCTCCACTGTCACCATCTTCACTTTTCGTGTTTTATTTTTTATGCTTAACGAGACGTGATCGCAAAGTCATAACCGCGGTAAAAGAAAAACACCAGTTTTTTTTCCTGTTTATATACACTGCAATGAAAGACAATGCGTCAACCGAAAGCGGTCAAATAAATGAGAGAGCAAAATATTCGTTTCCCATCACTTATCCAATTTTTCATAACATTTCACACTTAAACTCATTGTTAATGACAATGTATTTTGATTGTTGCGCTATTATCAATATTCATTTGAGCTATACACACTCGCAAATATACATTAATTTTGACCTTGCTCCCATGCACATGCCCTTCATAATATTATTCCTGTTCTTCCGCATTTACTACGCTGTTAAATATGTATGTATAATAAGATAGACAAAGGGTTCAATATCTTTGTGTGTTCTTGCGTGCATAATTTACCTGGCATTCATTCAATGATATTATTATTACTAACTGGAGCGACACAGTAGCATATTTATATGTGTGTGTGTGTGTGTGCGTTTGTGGCTGTTGGTGTATTAAGCAGGAGGGAGAAATTCACGAGAGCGCGAAGATGATTAAGTGCACCAACGTCAACTCTTGTATTTATATACAAGTAAAAATATATATATATATAAATATATATATGTATATACTTGGCTTTCATTCCATCTCTGTAGCGGCATACCCTACTGTAGGTTTGTAAATAAACGTTTGGTTCACTCGCGTGTTTGTGAGATATGTGAAGTATCCCCACATGCAAAGTAAACGCGATGAAATGTGCGGGACATAAATCTAATGGGATGTTTAATGAGTACGCTAAGTAATTAATAACTATACATGGGATGCATAGTGGGAAGGAAGAAAAAAACAAACAAATAATAATAGTAATAGTGAGATAACTAACAGGAACAAAATTATGAGTGTGAGAAGTAGACGTGTGATGGTATTAATGAACGAAAATTTATGTTCGTATTTTCATTTTTATTATCCCATGCTATTTTTCATGGTATGAAGAATAAAAGGTGAAGGATGTAAATAATGGTCAATATGTTTGACAATTCTTTATCCTTCATATTGGAAAATATTGTTTGGTGTATATGTTGTTTTAGTTGTTGTTGTTGTTGTTGTTATTTTTTTTTGTATTCTCTTTTATTTTTCACAATGGTGTATATTTAAAGTTCATATATTCATTGGTGTTCACACGTTTGTTCAATAAAATATTCATGGATTAAACCGTGTGCGATGATTAACAGAATGTCATAGCGCTTTCATCAGGATTAAACACAATGCGCGTGGCCATGTCACATCGTCCTTGCAGTACCACTCTGTGAATGTATACATGTATAGGTTTGATGAATATTTGTCTATGCACTACAGTTATAACTTCATCATGGATGAAATGCGTGTTTCCTATAACTCGCAAGCTTAACCTCCAACTCTGAATGCTTGGGGTACAATCCTGACGAGCTTGAAACTATCATTCCCCCTACTCATCGTGGTTTGATTATCGAATTAAGTTGGACGCGCGATGGCTGTCTCTCGGGAAATGCAATGGGAATGCTTAACGTCCCTCAGGTATTTATCATCGTGCACGCATTAATTCGTGGTATCGCAAGTGCATCCATGATCAAGCAACCGCAGCTTCACTGTAACTTATGATTATGTGTATGGGATATCTCAGATTAATTCAGACACCCGCCACTTATATCTTCAATTATATATATATATTAACTGTATAGTGTTAAATATTTGTTTTACATTATTTAATTTAATAATTACCACATTGCTATAAATGTGTGCAGTTTTAAATTAGTAGATTTTATTTTTTATGGAGATTTCAGAGATAATTGTTTATAGAATTCTTTATATGGATATAATTATGGAAAATGAAATGAGAATTTTTACTGTAAATATTTAGTTATAAAAGTTCTGTCACATCAATTTTTCTTTCATTAGAATCCTAAAAAGGATTTTTTTTTTCATTTTTATGGTATTTTTTTATGTTGACTGTTCCATTGAATGTAGATGAAGAAGATTTAAACATTACAAAAGTTCATTTGACACGTTTGACAGTAAAAGAAAAATAATAACTCTGTTGGAACTATGAAAAGCAAAAGGAAGACTGTAAATAGTGGTGAGATATAAAAAAAAAATAATTCGTCATGATCAAGAAAAACTTTAGTGAAGAACGGTTAGATGGGATTTACCAGTTTAAAGCTTCTACTTCAAAGAATATATTTTCGCGTTTTTTTATTTTTCCTGATGAAAAAGTTGAGGATGGGGAAAAAAAAGAGAATCAAGGCATTTTTCTTGAACGATTGAGCTTTCGCAATCATAGTTGAAACAAGCTAAATCCTTTTCGTCCCGTATGCTCTTTCTCTTATTCACTCATTTATTTCCCTCATTCACACACTCACTCACACGTTATCTCACTTTCGACTTACCTATTGTCAAAGCACATGTTAAATTTTTTTTAGCCCGAGCTTTTAGTATTTTGTAGGTTGCAAAAGGGCGACCAACAACGAGAACGGATCGATCTGTATTCCATGAAATTCCAACGTATTTCTATGCTATTTCCGTGACATTTGGCTGACTAATATTCATCCTACTCCACTTGAAGTAGTCCTCAAAGTTCTTGGCGATAATTTAGGACGATTATGCAATAATGATTTGAGAAAATTTTGTGTTTAATGCAGGTATAGTCAAGCAATTAACACTTCAATCGCGTGAAATAGGTCCACTGCTAAATAAATGTCTTTATATACCGACTGGTTTTATTACAAAATTTTTGAGAGGATGGATAAGGGTGTGAGAGCTAAAGGTGGTATTTAGGCATTGGTATTAAACCTATTTTATAATTTACGTTGACAGCTATTCGATTAAATTATATACCGGGTACGCCTTTTAATTATCATTAATTGAGGTATTAAAACGACGGAATAATTTCATTGTCGGCGGAAAACTTTTGACCCACTTCAAAGTGCGGCTTGTGCTGCGGATGCCAGTTTTAAATACAAAAGATGGGTATGAAAGTTTTGAAAGAGAGACTGTAAGACCAAGACGAATTCAATAATCAATTTAAGACGAGGAAGTATACGAATTTAAATTGGTGAATCATTGTGACCTGATCTCACTATTATAATAGCTTTGCTCTCAATTTTCAAAGTTTGATAGTTGATCAAGATAGCAATGAGAAAGAGGAAAACGAGAATTGAAATTTCATGTACACTCTCGATCGATACTTATGCTTTCTATATTTTTTATCTTATTTTTATTTTGAATAAATGAATAGCGTTTGGCAAACTATATCACTTGGCTAGATTTCATTTTACGTTGAAACAAATGGCAATAAGAAATGTTTTGTGTTTATTATTTTTCGTCTGTATTATCTCAAAAATTGTAAGAACGATATGAAACAGAGAGGAAAAAAAAATAATAAGAAGAAGAAAAGAATGAAATAAATATCGTTTTCAACCAATTTCATGCCCTTTTTGTTCCTCAAGGATTATCCTGATCGTAAATTGTTTACAAACAATAACGTATATTACTCGACTTGACAAATAATGTATTACAGAATTGTGGGGACAAACGGTCAGAAAAAAAAAAGCAATTGTTTGGGGGTAATGAAAAATTATGTTCATGTGTCCCAGACAAAACAGAAATGAAAAAATAAATAAATAAATTAATCGAATTGCAAAGTGAATATGGCGAAACAGTCAAATAAATTACTGCTAAAGTTTATAGCAACAGCGTGAGTGTTATATATCTATGCAGACAAACAGGAAATGAAGCGCATGTGCTTCCGCACGAACAGAGCCACAGAGTATATAACCATTGCATGACGTTGCCACTCTCATTCAAATTTATTTCACTAGAGCTACCACAAAATGCCACTGTGACTCAAAAATTTTTTTCACGAATATGCTATACAGTCCAATATAAAAAAAAACAAATATTCATTGAAGAAAGAGAATAATTAATAGTTAATAATGAAAAATGTGTGGAAATTGAAAGCAAATGAAACATGTAAAAATACAAAACAATGAAGGTAAAAAAAAATTCTAGAACACAATTATTTTTCCAGAATACGCATCTTGCACTTTCATCATGTCCTTTATAAAATCGCAGCGTCACGTGCGAACGAGTATTGTAACCAGGTCATTTTATATTGTGGAACGAGAAGTTAAACCTCTATAGAACTAGTAAAATACGTCCTTTTTACCAGCAGTAAAAAAAAAAAAGTCTCCTGTTCGGTAACGAGTGAAATGGTCATAAAGTTATATCTACTGCGAGAGAGAAAGGAAAAGTACGGATGACAAAATGGTTGAAATGAGAGGAAGCGAAAAAAGTGGAGACGAATAAAACTAAAAAAAAAAGCAATTAAAGAAAACTAACAGAGGAAACTCTTCATATATGTACGTGACCGTGCATTAGTTATCATGTTACGTTGAAGGAGTTATTCGACATCATACATATATCGTAATCCGCCAGAAATTTTACTACTGAATGAACGATAAAGTAACTCGAGTGCATGTACATCTTCTTTTGACATCGTAAAATCTGAATAATTCTCTCAAACATTTTTATGTAGAGCGAACTGTCTACTTTCTCTTTGACAATAAAGTGTTTTTGAAATACATACGTATGTGTGATTATATAAATTCAATCTCATACGTGAATCTGATTATGAATGTGTAGTCTTTATTTTTATATTATGGTTCATTTTGTTGCTTTGTTGTTTACAGATATGGTGACATGGTACCAGAAACAATCGCGGGAAAAGTTGTCGGTGGTGTTTGTTCATTGAGCGGTGTACTGGTGATTGCCCTACCTGTGCCTGTTATTGTCAGTAACTTCAGTCGTATTTATCATCAAAATCAACGTGCAGATAAAAGAAAGGCGCAAAGGGCAAGTATTTTTAAATAAATTATCAAAACATTAACATTATGCAAATAAATTCAAGTGACAATTTTACTAATAAAAAAATATATATCCTAATCAAACAATATCCTACACTGAGATATATTTCGACAACTTGAAAATGTTTCTCCTAAATAATGGATAAATTTCATTAATCACTCGTGTCTTTTCAAAATCGCCCGAACAAATAAATCTAATTATTTAATTTTACAAAGATGTAAGTAAAAAATTTTCACACATGCTAAAATATTCTCCCAATTAATTGTATAACAGCATGAAAAGCAATTTGCTCAACAATATACCGAAACTTTATCTGATTTTCTTCGATAAAATTATGTATTAAACTGTGAAGACAAATTACATGTGTCGAATATTAATTCTGAGAATTCCCTATCTTTTGTTCTTACTCGCTGTATGTACATAAAGGTTGTGATTTACATGGTTTCTAAAGCATGCAAAGCATGGCCACGTTTATCTCTTGGGAGAATAATAGTAATATAAGGTGTGGTGGGGATATTGTGGGTGCCTTGTGGGCAAATAACTGATGCGGTATGTTGGGCACATATGAAACAGAAAGGGAAAAAGAGATACATCCGCAAGAGGGGGAGGGACTCGAGTTCTCAAGTTGTTTTCGCTGAGCGCTTACTTTGCAATTTTCCCGAGAGAGATCTCTAGCCGGTAGACACATTGGTAGAATACGCAGTAATAGATGGCACGTCGAGCTTGCACTCGGCTACAAAACAATACCCCTTTAGTTAGCATCTATGCATACGTGTATATACATACTTGAATATTGTATATGTGTCTATGATAGTAGTGCTTATTTTGCATTGTGGAGGTCCTATATAATGCAGTAGTTAGTCCCGTGAGAATGTAAAATGAACCATTTACCAGATTACAATATGCCAACTTAAATCATCAGGATGTAGAAAAAAAAATTATCGTAAAACGCTAAAAGCTCCATAAATTTCTGCACTTTTTATATCATTTTTATTGTTTTTTCTCTCTAAATAATTTGTCGTTTTTGTTATTTTTTTTTTTTTTTGCATTTCAATTATGAAAACGTTTAGGAACTATATTCTCAAGTGGAATTGTATAGGTCGAATATAAAATTTGCATACATTGATACCTATATACGCGAAGTTGTTCAGTGAATGAAAATATTTATTCAGAAAAATAGTACAAATAAAACAAAAACTGTGGAATACTTCTCTCTCATTTAATTATTTGTCTTCATATACTCGTTCTGAAGGGCTATAGCGCAAAAGAAAACTAGAAATATTATAAAAAGCTTGTGTATAAATGTAAAATTATAGATACATATATAGCTCGGATGCTATGTGTGCATATTTTTTATACATTATGAAAAAGGAATGAAAATAAAAAAAGAATAAGATACGCAAATGGTAAAAATGTAATTACTGCGCATGCGAGCGAAGAAAGAAAGGAACTCAATCTCTCGTTTTATTCACATTTAATTCTAACACATGTTTCCATTTCAGTGCGCTAAAAAAAAATCCTCCTAAATTTTTTTTATTTCCAACCTCGGACCATTTTTCACAGTAGTTCAATCTTCATATGGTCAGCCCACACACCATTTCATTTGGATATATGTGTACAGGGTACGATAGCATGACCTATATAGTCGATACCTTGAAATGATAACAATAATTATAACAATGATATTAATGGGTTGGACGTTGATAATAAAAGCTCCACTCCATTGGACATAAAAGCTCATTATCAGTTGCTACGAGTTATGAATATTCCGTGCTTAATGTGCGGATATATCTTACACGAGGATATTCCAGAAGTCGTGACTGTTAAACATGATTAAACATATTTTAAACGAAATTTGAAAATAATTTATCATGCAAGTAGTCACTTCCAGTAATGGTCGGGCAAAAGTTTTAAGATGTTACAGATGATTTCTCGAGTTTGAAATTGATCTGTCAGCGCATTTGAAATTGACTGAGAGCAAGTGGCGAGATGGAGAAAAAAATGGAAGTGGAAATAAATAGTGAGAGATGTTCGTTGCAGCAGCCAAAAAAAAATAGACAAAGGGAGAAAAAATAACATAGAAGGCAGTCTAATAACAATTAATTTGTATTTATATATTCATTTATTTATATGTTTTACTTTCAATGCAGTGTCACTTCAAGTTGCATTGAGAGTTTGGAATAGTATATTGTGAGTGAAGGAAATTTAACGACGGCGTCACGTGACGCATCACTGGTTTCGATTGACGATGCCAGAGAGTTTAGTGAGTAAATGTGAGTACGGGGGGCTGTGTGCGGGGTGGTGTGGGGGACACGATTGGATGGTGAAAATGCCAGGGCGTAAGTAATCAGATTGGTTTTCTCGCTGATCGACTGGTTAGATCGAGCGCAGTTAAGTTGGTCGATCAGGTACTCAAAAGCAACCAAGTGATGGTATTGAGCGGCTGCTCGTATTTTCTTCAACGTCGTTGAAATTATATAACTTTTACATTAGTAATAAAATAAATGTAAAGTACATCTATATATACTTATATATATACGTCAGTCACAGTTGAATTTTACTACAAATGACGCGAAATTATGTGCAGTAAAATCGGAATTTACTCGGTTCTCAAGTATAAAAATATAATATCCGCTATAAATACTTTACACGTGGGGAATATTTATTTCCACAGTTTTGCGCTAAAATATCGCGAAAAAATGAATGATGAAAAAAAAATTTTGATTTTATCAGTTTATCAATTTCTTGTGGTGACAAAAGTGTTGGTATTCGTACATTTGTTTCATCTTGCGTATATTCAGTAATATAATGAACTCGATGATAAAAATAGTTCTCTTTGTGGATGCATAAATATTTTTATATTCACGTGGTATGAAAAAAAAAAAATATTTAGAGATAAAAAAACTGAAAGGCTCGTACATCCACACATCAATTGGCCTTTCATCGCGCACATCAATGTTGTTATCGACCTGGCGGGGGTGAAAGCAATCAATTGATCACTTATATATATATATATATTTCGCTTGTGCTTTCTTTGCTCAATAAACAACCTACACCATAAAAAGAAATCTGCTATTTATTCTCATCTCTACATAGTCTATGCACTCTCTATAATGCTTTTCCGCATGTTTTCACTATTTTACCGCACTCTTGCTGCTCCATAGGACAACTCCTCACTTCATTCTCTCAACTTTGTATTTTTTTTTATCTCTTTTTTCACACTATTACACATTCGACTTTTTTTCATACACTCAACACTACTCCCGTCTATCAACTATGTAATACGAGAGTATTATGTGGTCGTGCCACATCTCAAATGTCTTTTGAACAGCGAACAGTTGATTTTGGCAGACGTCCAAAATATACTATATACCTTCACTTCATTATTGCTATTTCACACGTAACAAAAATAATAAAAAAAAAACAAAACAAAACTAGTACTCATCCCTGAACAATGCATGAAAAAGTAGCATTTCTCTTTATCCAAAAAGGTAGTGAAGACAAATCAAATTACAAAAAAAGAGCATAAAAGATACAATTGGATTAAATGTTTTTATTCAACGAACATATTAAACAATGGACATCTAGTTACAAAATAAAATGAAATTTCGCCACTATAATCAAACATATTGACACACACACACATATAGATGACTGGACAGATAGTTCGACGCAATTGCTCTCTATGTGAATGCAATGCGAGCCATTGTCCTGGTCAAGGAGACTGGAACCCAGTTTTTGACATTTTCCGTTTTATCATTCACTTGCACACGCACGCTTACATATACACTACGCCTATGTACAGTTCAATTTTGCATAGCATATAGATACTCTTCACATTAAATATAAACTAACCCCATAGAATATTCGAACGATAAACTACAATAGTTACTGACATTGTTATTGAAATTGAGAAACGAATACATTTGCTCTAGCAGACACTTTATAATACTTTTTGTATCTGCATCTTTCAATGTCATTACATAGCGTACATAATTTTAATTATACATTCACTCGACATAAAAATATTCACTGATAAATGTATAATGTGATAGACACCATGTAGGATACTTAGAAGTAGACCCTGTGAGAACCCTCGAAAGTCGTAAGTGGAAATGTAGAATTTATGTAGTTATACGAATACATCTATAAAGGAAAAGAGAGCATTGTATTTGTATTGGATTTTTCCTAATTTCAAGGATGAGGGTAGTACCTAGAGTAACTCGAACAAATCGGTTGGGTTGAACTCTTGAGCTCTAGCACTACTATACCGTTGGTGGAAATTCTCTTGGGCGAATGGGCAAGCTCCAACAGTCACTGATGTTAGTCTCGATTTTCCAAGTAATAAACTTAGTCTGATACATATATAAAGTTGATGGAGTTTTTTTTATATGTACTTCAGCCATGATATATATAATAAATGGAAGATTCTCGTATTTTGCTTTAAGGGTGTGTGCTATTTTTCTTTTGTTTATTTTTTATTATTTAAGTTTTTTTCTGAAGGAATTTTCCTTGTGTAGTGAATTGAACAAGTAATCTAAAGATTGCCTATCGACCTTTTTCTCATTAGAACTGTCAACATTGATTGGGATACGCTGGAGATTAACTTAATGAAAAAGTGGAGAAGTGTGCAAAAATGATGAGTGCAATGGTAAAATGAAAGAAAAGAAAAAGAGAAAAAAAAAACTTGAAAAAAGTTAGGATTATAGATAGGTATGTACGAGAGTTCTCACTAGGGTCTATTGATGTCTCTGGTGAATACTTCATCGATGTGCGGGTGGTGGGTTCGTTAGGCTCTTTCATGGGGTACGGTGCGATGATGCATATCCGGGTGTGCAGATGTATAGAAACAGGCAATGGCAAAAGCGTGAATGTTTTGCGAATGTGCAATTTCCGTACCATAACAACATGCATCCATCAAGGCGAGCGACTTCCTATTCAGTCGCATTTTTTTTTTGTTTATCGAATTTTTTTTTGTTCCCTTTCATTAGGGGTGTCAGTTTACTGTGATGATGATCGTAAATTTAAATGTGTCTATTTTTCATGCCATTCTCCATTTTATTTTCATTTTATCCATACGCGTTCTCAATACATCAACAATATAAATTGCATTGTCATGTCATTATTTATTTTTTTATTTATTTTTTTTTTCTTTTTTTTTCTCAGACACGTATCACAATACAATGTAGTATGTGACTGTTAATAACGTGGAGATGGTTTCCCATGATTTTCCCAATAATCCATCGTTTATTCCGCAACAAATTCGTTTTTATTTTGCAATAAAAATTTCCATTCAATGAATATTTCACAAATTCCAACAGAATATCAAAAAGTTATTCACTTCTTTATTACAACACAATATTGGTTATTTACTATCTCTCTTCTGTTTACTCATCATCGTCCTGTGCACAGAATTTTTTTTTTTTAAGTGAACATTGTGCTTTCAATCGTTAGCAGTATAATTGTCCTCATAATTCTTTAATCATTTCCAATTTGTTGCACTTGATGTCTTTTCAACTAGTCACAATTTCATAGACAATAAAATGAAGGTTTATTTCCCCGCTACATGTTAATGGTGAGTGGTATAAAAAATAATCGCGGTGTGATCGTGTCGTAAATTTTCTTGGAGAAAATATCACAGATGGAATGAGACTAGATATATATACACATATATATATATATATATATATTATATAAAGAAAGGGCGGTAGGGAATGAGACCCCCACAATTTCAGGGTTGAGATTCAACTCTGGTAAAAGTGAGATATCGTTATCGCGTGACCTTTTGCCTTCGCGCTAAATCGGTTTAACCTTTGTTAAATTCATGGCTCGTAAAGTATTACTGCATTAACTGAGATACACACGTGATATGTACTTATATATATATGCAACGCCAAGGCTCGCCAGGGAATAGTGGATATAGTCTTTCGCCTTTCATCGTTGATTTAATAATTGAATGTGACTGAATTACACACGCCATCACCATACGTTCTACAAAATATCTTTAATTATATATTAGCTTACCAATGTTGCATTTTAACAGTCTAGAAATGATTTAACAAGCTTCTGTTTATTATATTGTATTGCTTGTTATTATCGCGTGAAGTTCATAGCGTGTATCTACAATATTATGATCCGGAAATTAATGGTGGTTAATATTGTACAAGCACTCATAATTCATTTTCATAAATGAAAAAATATAATAGATGGATGATATGTAAAATATTTCTATTGATAGCCCGATAATTAATTGGTTTGATGATTATAATTGGGAGTAAATTATCAAATTTGTTATGTCTAATTTGGTTATATTTATTTTATTCCATTGCAATTGATGACAAATTGATTATAGCTTCTTTATTTTTTATTTTTAGTACAAATATATAATGTAAATGGATTTATTTAAAAGTCAAATCACAGAATGCTTCTTTCTGTTTTTCTTTTTTTCTCTTTTGTTTCTTGATTAAAAAGCACTTTTCTGCATTGTACAATGCAAATCAAGTGATAAATCCTCTTATCAAAGATTGTACTTGTACATTTCCTACTTCTATACATAAATATATCCATATTCTATTTTTTATTTTACATATCTCTTATTCATTCGAATCCTCATGCCGATGTCGTGTTATTACGAGTCAACGAATATTAAAATATTGAAATATCTTCAATGTTGCTTCTTTTTCCGTTCTCAATCGAACTCTATTTTATTATTTGTCTTTCATATTTCTCTGTGTCTACCGTGGCATTGTCTTTCTTTCTCAATAACTCTCAACCGGTCTATCATTTTCCTTTACTCTAGCTCTTCCTGATTTTTATCTCATTGAATTTTCTATTATGACTGCACTGCTTGTTCACTCTTTTGTCATCCACATAAAAGTAATATTTATTTATCAATAAAATACAAAGTTTTCTTTTATATCATAATTTTTTTACTGCCCGATAATTGTATAATCTTTTATGAACATACATTATTTATGAATGAATGTCATTTTATTTTATGTCTCCCAGGGAAAAGAAAAAAAATAATATCGCTACAAAGAACAACTATAGTCTATAAAAGATAACGGTTGAAGGGATGCATATAGGCTACCCCAACGTAAAGCACTTATATATTTTATTATTATTATTTATTTTTTCTTTTTATATGAATTGTAGTTTCAATTTTTTATATTCATCTGTAAAGTTTACGCCTTCGTAGACATCCATTTTATAGGATGATAACGATTTTATATTTTGCATTGTATTGTGCAGCATCTGGAAGATAAATATAAAAACATATTGCGTACATGAAAAAAAATTTAATGATAACATGCGATAAGATTATCGAGACATTCTCTTAAAACTGGATTTGTTTCTCGTTCTTTTCTTCCATTATTTTCGTCTCATTTCCACCTTCGGGTTCCGGAATATTTTCAAAGATTTCAAACTGTCCTTGTGGATGAAACGACACGAAGTCGCAGTGAAAAAAAATAAAAGGAGAAAAGAGTCCAAGAGTATTGCAACTATATCTTCTTGAATTCAACAACTCAATTTTCTCAGTGGCTTTATACTGGTACACCTGCTTGAACATATTCCTCTACATACATTCAATGAAATTTGAAAATTGAAATTCAATTCAACCACCTATATACACGTGAAATGGTGAAGTTTTAAATATGTTCGCAGAGTTCATAATAATTTTCACATAATGATTATGAAAATGGTTTCAATTAATTTTCGAAATGTTATACCTCTGGAGAGTTGTTAAAATATCTCCTTCCAATGAGTCTGAAAATATTGTTCAATAATACATGTAATAATGAACATGGATTATCGAAAATAAATACACGATGCAAAATTTCTTGCAAAATTTCCAACGGAAATATTTTTAAATTTAACAATAGATTTTGTAGCGCTAAAATAAACCCACAGCATAATGTATTTCACAAAGTATATAATAATTTTGTCTAGTAAAAATTACAATGCAATGTGTAAAATTGATTGTTTATAATATTTCACACGAAATATTCAATATATTTTTCGTTAATAATAATTTCAACTCCATTTTCTAAGAATAATGTCTCGCGCGTGTACGCACCATTTATTCCGAAATAATTACAATGAAACAATTACCATCCTTTCATTCGTATTCAAGAGTAATCATTACAAAAATTGTAAAATAAAAATATCTTATTCATTATAACTAGTGGGTAGTTGAAAAATCAGGAAATCCATATATACATACACTACTAGTGACAATATTCTTCACAGGCATTTGTCAAGCGGAATAAATAATCCATCGGAGCGTAAATCTGAATTTCATGCCTGGCTATTCTTCAATTGGGTCCGCGTGCGCACGTGCACGACTCAATATGAATCTACATTTTGTTGACTCGTGAATCTGCATTGAGTATCTCGCCGTTCAAGAGGGTAGAAATGAGAATAGTGATGAGAGTAGAGACGAGGATAGGAAGGGTGGGAGTGTGGTC
Organism: Galerucella tenella; assembly: GCA_910591685.1. NCBI lineage: Eukaryota > Metazoa > Arthropoda > Insecta > Coleoptera > Chrysomelidae > Galerucella > Galerucella tenella. The sequence continues at coordinate 20,481 of CAJUYH010001681.1, forward strand.
GCGCGCGTAAGCGGCTTACCAGCTAAAATCATTTGAATACCTCGCGTGTGGGCCCAAAGTATATAGACCAAAGTATGTAGCCTCATACACACATCCATATTTATATAATCACATATACACGCATATGAATGGATTTGTATGATCAACCGCGCCCTGTATGATCATTGAATATTCGTTATGGCAATTTTCAGTATTTTGATTGTTCAAATATTTATTGATATCTCGTCAGTAGAAGACAAATGAATATATTGCATAATGAAACGCATATGTTGGTTATATACTTTGTGATTATTAGATAAGGTTTCAATCAACATTTTGCATTTAAATAGATATATCATAGGTACATACGGAATAATAAATATCTGGGTCACAAATATTTTACAATTGCGCTTGTATAATAAAATCTCACTAGACATTTATGATGCGTTATTGCTATTACGTCTGGTAAATAAATTTTAAACGGGTTTTTCCTTTTTATGTTGATATTGTAATCAACACAACGGAATATATTTATAAACAGTACCTGTACTGTATATTTTTAATTGCCATATTTTTGTTGTACAGTCTGTGATAATAATAAAAAAATTTTATTGCTCAATAAAATTCTCTACAAATATAATTATTACGTCACTTGGCAACTAAATTGATGTATAAATGCTGTTATGTTTTTGAATCTATTGATTTAAGATTATATTCCTACGGATTTCCGGATGCTTTAACAGCTTTTTTTTTTTATATTTAATATCTCTCGATTTTATAATGTGATATTTTTTATTTCTATATTTTCATTTTTAGTATTAGAAATTCAGCCAATTCAATAAATATGTATTCAACGAGTGATTATATAATTTCACTAGAACTGTCGATTGATCAAATTTGAAGGTGGGTTTAAGTTGTGAAGCCGGAAATAACGTTTATGATCGCATTGCTGTTCATGTCTCACTTTCGTTTATCTTTCGCATGCACGTCTATTGCCTGCCATAAAATGTCGATTACGAAAACAAATCTCGTGGCCGTTGTATATACAGTATTGAGGATACCGTTTAGTAAAAGTCTCATTCATAATATTCGCTTGCGCACTCACGGAAATTTAATGTCATCAACATCCGCTGCGATGTTTCATGAATAATTAAACGATATATCAAAACATAAATTTACTTGAAAATGAGCACAACTACATATGTTTATTATTTAGCAATTATAATTATTTCGAACGAGTATTTCCCGATGATTATGTATAACTTTTTTTTTATTTATTAATTTATAGAAATTGATTTAATTGAAATTGCGAATTTCATGCATTCACTGATAATTTATCGTAGTCTGCGAAGCTTCACTGTGGAACGAGACAGTGCTGGACTAACGATTTAGTATTTGTTGCGCGTTTTCAACCCCAATGTGAACACATATCTACATTATACATATATATATATCTCTGTGTGTGACTATGTGTTTGTATAAACAAAAATAAACATATACTGTGTTTCTGTGTGACTATATTTTAACTTTGTGCTCAATTCTCGAGGACCAACCCCTCGGCACGAGCGCGTCAAGCTTTGCTCTATACAACGCATTCACGTTCCTCTTTCACGCGTCCGAAAGAAAAAAAAATAATGATAATAATAATAAAAAGCCTTGCCGCAAGGCATTAAAATTAAAAAAAAATACAATAGTTCTATGTTTTACTATATAGTTAAATTCTTACTTATTTCACGTCATTCTGTGCGGGTACTTTTTCACTTTCTCTCTCTATATATATATATATATATCTTTTTTTTATTTTTCTCTTTTACAACGGCGATTGTCGTGGATTTTTTACACCGGAAATAAATCGTCTCCCCGTTGTCTCGCAACGATAAATCAATGTCAGTTTCACTAATCCTGGGAAATGAAGTTTCTGGATTTTCTCATTGACCTCACGAGGTCTTAAAAATTTTTAACATCTACCTCTTATTTCATTTCTATATATATATATATATATATTATCTTTCGTCTCTGTACTTCCTCTCTTCTTCAGAGACCAGTCACACGCGACGGAATGGAACCCACACGGAAATAATAGAAAAATATAACAAAATAATAATAATAATAGAAGAAAAATGATAACTTTCAGATCATGAAATATTTATATGATATATTTGTTTCTATATATATATATATCCCCCCCCCCCCCCCCCCCCGCGATACTTTTTGGTCATACTTCATTCGTCTGCCATCTGGCAGTCCGTGTACGATTTACTCGGGTGGAAACCGGCGATTGCCTTCAAGTGTAGAGATGATTTATTATCGATATCTCAAAATTGGTTCGTAAAAATCTCATGAAGAATATTGTGTATATATATATATACACCTAAACTTTGGGTGAATTCACTCAATAGTATTATTATTTATAGAAAAAAAAATAGTTTTAATAAATAAGAAATGTCTATGACATATTTCACATAACTTCATTTCACAATTTATTTATTATTATTATTATTATTTTTTTCATATTACCTTAATTAATTCTACGTGACACACAGAAGTGGATGCACTCTGAAAGATCGATAAATGTAACATAGGACAGTGGTATGTAACATACACACATATACACATATGTTTGTTGTTATGTATGAAATTTCGGCATTTGTATCCATCTGGCAAACGATGAAATTCAGCTCTACGTGACTCATTATTTCACGTGAATTATTATGCACGAGGTTTCATACTCGTTCACGGACATCTTGCCATATTAAATTTTCCATTTCTCCCTTTACACGTTAATTAATCGGTGGGAGAGAACGGAAGTGGTAGCGAAAGGAGTAATTATGACACGTGCTGGCTCTTCCGCCAATTTCAAATTATGGATACTTAAATGACAGTGAGCTGAATCACATGATGCCCCCAAATATTCATGTATAGCACGTGAGGTTTTCATCACTTCGTTTCATATCTCCATCATATTCACATAATCATTTATCAATTGTGTCCTAGATCAAAGATTCATAATTATTCCATATGCAATTATTTTAACGAATGGAAATTCATTCAATCTCCATATTCAATTTAATATCCTGATTGTATTTGATGTATTTCTCATTTTCTCATCTGCTATACTCATTATGTAAAATTGAATTGTTCAATATGTTGCAATGAAATATTATTACGGTTTATGGAAATTATTACACTTTAATTAAAAAGTCCATGGCCTCAATATTATAAGTATATTTTACCAATGTCCGCGCATTGTTATTCTATTATTATTATATTTATGTGTGTACATGAATGTGTTCCAATTATTTTTGGATATAATTTCATCTTCAGCTGTCACTTTATTCTCACTAACACAATGTACTTTATATACTTTCAGCCACCGTATAACTCATATATACTCGTACAGGTCTGGTCATTCGTTGATTATTTGCTTTGCGGACGGTGGGCCGTACGGTTTATTTGCGTGTAGAATCCCACATATACACGCATATAAAAATATCCATGAATATACACATACCTGGAATTGAAAGATGCAAAAGAGAGACTTGTGCCATAATATAATAGTTTACATGAGGCATGTTATAAAATTGCCTTGATATTGGCCGTCTGCAAATTTTCTCATTATAGCTTTGATCATTTACTTGTGTTGTATGTACGCGTGTATATGCAAGCAGCATTTGTACGGCATTCATGACTGTATAAAGTGAAACAGGAATTTTTACGATATTAAATAAAGTTATTTGATGTATAATATAATATCTAAAGTAATATTTAATATCATACTCTATTGATTTCTTTAAAGCTTTTTTTTTAATATTATTTTTTTAATAAACTGCGAACAGTTTTATTGCAGATTATTTTTATGAAATTGGATTTTTTAATAATAATAATAGTATTATTGGTAATAATAATGAGAACAGTGTGGGAACAGCAAGAGAGCAATTTTTTTTTATTTACTAACGTGAAGAAAAGAGGAAAATAAGTCTAAGGACTATGGACGAGTGTGTGCGGATCGAAGTATAGATGATGAGAGGTAGGACATAAACGATATTGAAGATAGGAAATTAAATAAGAAAGAGAAAAAAAAATGAGGAAAATAAACAAGGAAAGGAAATGAAAACAGATGAAAGTAGACATAGAGAAAATATTCTTTGTCGAAGGGGTTGAAAGGGTGCTGCGGCATTTCCTTGCCTTGAACTTCGACATATTATTCCAATCCCCGATATACAAGCAACGTATTCGCAACACCTGAACCTCCCTCTTTTCACCCTCCGTATATACGAAGAGAATAATAAACGACTTTATCACTACTAGACGCGGAAATTTTCGTCTGCGAGTGTGCACTAACTCGTTGCCCGAATATTTATGTTCGTAACGTGGATTTTCTTCATTTTTTGATTCTGTTCTGTTTCGTTCGTTCTTTTTTATCTATCCCTATCATTATTTTATTCATGTATCACTTGGTCTATGAATTAAAAGTGACAAATAATTTGAAAATATTTTCAACTATTCACAATGAAAATATTCTGTCAACAATAGTTGCAAAATTATTATGAAAGTTCACTGGATCAGATACATTTTGTTTTGACTTTTTCTAGGTAATAACTATTGAACAATTGACCGTAAAAATTTACAGTCAATTTTACGGTATAAAATAAACATTGTACAACAATTTAAAAAATGAATATTTTCAATTTTATATAATGATTTTTCTTTGTATCGGTACTGCATGCAAAAAAAAAGTAAATTACTACTAATTGAAAAAAAATATGATACTTACGTTATAAAAAAAATTGCAAATATTAATTAAAATCATCAAAGGACACATTTCAATACTCAATAAGAAATTTATAATGAATGAATTGAAACAAATATTTGTCGTCTTTGAATTTTCAGTTTACAATTTTTATATTAATAATAAACAATTCAAATTCACACCCTCTGATTTTGTACAATAGTCATAAAAATATCGTGGGATACACCATTAACACATTTTCGCTCTTCAAATTTCTTCATTTTCTTTCTAAAAATAATAACAATAATGAAAAAACGTGTCGGATATGGCTCACATTATCGCGCCGGTTTTAAACTCCCACTTACATTGCACTTTCCAATTGTCGTTTAAAAGCTTAATTGACCCACCGACACGTGACTGCATAGAATGCAGAGAACAAAAATGCCGTGTGACTTATCGCAATGGTACCTTGCGGGACGTTAATTACACCGTGACCAAGAATAACGACCGATAAAATTACGGTGCAAAATTTCAATCCTCCGAAACGGAATATTTATGTACACTAATTTATCTATACTGTATATACCGACATACATATATGTTCAGTATTGCCTTTTTCAACAACACTTTCTCACTGAATATCACTGGTAAACTCGTTAATTAATGGATATTTCAACACCCTCCACACAATCAAAGTAAAAATAAACATAGTTTATATTAATTCACACATCACTCTTATAATAAGAATGATAATGCACAATATTCCTCATTATAATTGTTATTTTTGTTTAATGTTTCAGAAAGCACGACTGGCACGCATTAGAATCGCTAAGGCATCAAGTGGCGCGGCATTTGTTAGTAAAAAGAAAGCTGCCGAGGCGAGACTTGCCGCAGCTGAGAGTGGTCTTCAAACAGATGAGAGTTACAGAGCTGAGGATATATTTGAGCTACAGCATCATCATCTTCTTCGGTGTTTAGAAAAAACCACGGTAAGTGTATACATAAAGACAGAGTAAATATAAAAACACCTTTCAAAAGTAAAAGTAAGATGACAATTTTACGATTTTTATAATAAAAGACATTTTATTCATAAACATTTTAAATGTCAGTGACATTCACATCCACCTTTCAATTGAAAACGTTGTAATTCGGACACTTCTTGGATATAGGTACAATATAAATTCCTCCAAAAGCACTTTAGCTGTAGAATTCAGTTAATGTTGGTAGGTGTTTGTCAAACCGCTCCTTTTGTTTGTTCACTGCAACAGTGTATCTATATATATATATATATATACACATGTATGTGTGTGTGTGTGTGCGTAATTGTTGATATCTAGTTGTATTATTGTGGACATGACTGTGTCCATGGTGAGTAACTCAGTGCGGGTATACCACAGTCAATGTTGCCAGTTGAGTCACTTGTTATTGCCACATACACGTTACTATTCCAATTCTGATTGCAATCTTTGTCATGTCCATGAAACTATCAACTGACACGCGAGGACAATGTGGTAGAGCAAATATCTCCCTCGCATTTGCGTACAAATAATTATAAATGTATATGTACGTTATACAAATTCACAATATTGATTGATGTCTATCTAGTTTACGAAAATAAATGCAATTGTATTCACGTTTTATTCATATTTTTTTTCTTTATAAAATACATTAGGAAACATATGGGAATTGATATTTGATAAGAGAATACACAGCAGATATGGAACGTGGTAATAATAAAATAAATATTATTTTTGAATGGCAGATTGTGTATATTAGAACTTGGAATAGATATTGCCATGAAATCGATTTGGCATTTCTGCTTTGAGTCTGTGCCCATTTCTTGTCGCTATTGGGAAATACTTTGTTGTATAGTTATAGCGAATATGGAGGCAGAGAGGGCTGGAGAAAAAGGATGAGGGAAGGAAAAGAATGCGCGTAACGATCGCTATTGGATTTTGCAACTAGTCACGTTCTGCATTTTTCTTGGGGGAAATCCATTGGAAGTAGGACGTATCATAACGATAACGGCATTGGAAATTCACAAGTCGGCAGAGTAGTGTAATATCGGGAATTTGCCATCTAAAAAAAAATATATATGATCGTGTGGCTTCTAACTTTCATTGTTATATGTTTGCCATGTGAGGACATTATCCAACGTGGGATGGTTAACAATCAGAACACAGCAAACAATGAGCTTTTAATAAAACTGTTATTATTTCATGTAAATTGCTTAGATTGCAATGAGAACTACCTCACCTTCCACTATCATTATTATTATCACTTTTTTTTTCCTACCATACTCACATATACAGATTGAGTCATTTACTTTTGGACAAACTTGTAACAAGCTTCACAGTTTCATTCGTTAAAGTTTATTTCGCGCTTCTTATATTTTCAACGTGGGAAATTTTCGCCCACAAGATTCAGGTCATTAAGCGCGCAATTTGAAGCTTGTGAAGTATATTGCTTGCTGTGTACTTGCAAGACATATGTATAGTTGAGAAAAGGTCTTTATAAACGTCTGGTTGCAAGTCCCAAGTTTCATCGAAGTTTGTACTATTTGGACTTTGTGCGAGTCAATTTTAAACTGTAGCTCGCGCACTGCTCTTACCAAGATATGCGGTGAGACATTGTGTCAGCAAGTTGGGGCAGGTCGATACGTAAGGTGTTTCAAGGGAGAATTTAACTGCAAATGAAATTGTGGATGTATGCATCTACCACGTGTAGAATATATGTACAAATCGGGATAATACATAGGAAAACTAGTAACCGTATTATATATAAAACTCAACGAGAGTCATTGAAAAATGTCCATTTTCCGACAATGTGACTTGATATATGAGGGCAAACATGTTTCGGAACATACTTGATACAATAATAATGCAATAGAAAAAACTTTAATCGTAAAATGAAGAAAATCCCTCCAAACAGATTGAATTAAAGTTTTTGGGAGACTTTTTGGTAATAATAATTTAAAGACGGCGGGGTATTTTTCTTTTTTCATGAGTCAAAGTTCAATATATAATTGTACCTGTAAAGTCATTGCATCCACGATAGGGGAATGTTATGAAAACGCCCCAGGGATGATAAAGTAAAAGTACAGAATGGACAAAGGTGGATTTTCCAACTCCACAGGGTAGAGTATAGACATCGTGACGTAGCAGCGGTAGAGCTCTGCGCACTTTAGTCACGAACAAAGTGCTTTGGGTATATGTAAGAGTCCAGTTTAGTGTATATATGGGAAGCCGAAGCTCTGCGTTGGGTGGCTGCTGCTATTCAAGTAGTTTAGTAAAGCCCGTGAGATATTATTGGACATATCTATTCTCTCTCATACTTGGTGATCCCGGTCAGGTAACAGCCATCATAGTCGGCTTGTAGCCATGTCTAATATACACATATACACAATTTCTCCATTTCAACCCATTATAAACTGTAAAACGAGAATGAGTCCAATTTGATTGTTCCAAGTGGTGGCTTTAACGAAAGCAATTTACATTTAATATCATCCTTCACTCATACTCTTTCTCTCCCTCTCCCTCTCCAATATTAAAGAATAAAAGAGTTTTTTCTTAGCAAGTGCGAAACAGAGTTCTGATAAACTGTAAAATTGTCGCAAATTACTGTGGTATTTAAAGATTATCATTCGAACATTCATTCGTGTAACATTGAACAATTTATTTTTGCAGGATCGCGAATTTGTTGAAATGGAGGTGCCATTTAATGGTGGTGCACCTAAGCGACCAGGTTCACCATCGCCATTGACGTCGCCAGCCCATAGCACCGCCTCACGAGGGGGATTACTGCAGTCCTGTTGCGGTCGTTGTTATCGACAACGTTACCAGGTACGCGGCCGGCGCATTCTCGTCTCGAGGACCTCTATCAGCGAGGGTCCACCATCCTCTACTTCCCAATCGCAGCCATTACATGGCAATCAATCGCATTATATCGACCCAACGGCAATACCAAGCGTTGTCTTTAATGTACCGGGTGACAATGATCGTCGTCGTTTTAATTCGAGCGCCCCTTGTAGCCCCTACAACGAGACGCGGGTGTGAACTGCCGCGATTTCAAAATAATATAGACACCAATAATATTTTATTTATTTATTCACACTTCTCTATTTATATATATATATATATATATATATATATACATATATGTAATTTTTTCTTTCGGTTTTCAATTCAAAATTAGAACACTCATTGTCATACTATTTTGTTTATGGTGAAATAGTCGCTTAATTAATTGTCGAATAAACTCGAATTCGTTTTATCGAGTATAAATATTTAAATAAATGTATATATTTATTTATATACATTTATTTAATTATATTACGTATGAATAAATGATATTTCAAAATTCCAACTGCAATATATAATACAATAACAGGGTAAGAATTGATGAGAAGAGTCCGCCGGTCGGTACTCATATTATCAAATGACAAAAACTTTTATCGGTAGACGCAGCCTTTTTTTAATTTTATTTATAGATATATATATATATATACTCATTGATAAATGAATGTGTGTATATATATATATTACATATTATTTTTTGTCGTTAAGGCCGACTGAACTGACCGAGTGACCATTCTATGGATAAGAATAATTATTCTAAAATAATATTCTATGAGCTCGAGCGACGACAATTTATATGTATGTATACAGATACCGTATAAATATAAATAAATAAATAAATATATATATATATGTATATATAGGTTTATAGATGGGTTGTAGGTCATCGCGTGACGGTACATCAGTCTTGCGTCGCACTGAACCATATCGCAGTCCTCGAGCGTATTTAATATAAATAAATTACTTTGATCATAAAAAAGTTCAAGTCTTCATTAACGTCAAATAAAATAATTTGACGGTTTAAAGTATTGTATAAATAATATTAATGCGATTAATTATAACGGTTCGGATGATGGGAAAAAAGTTCAGTATTAAATTCAAAATTAGTGAAATAAAAATGAAACGGTGATAGATATAAATAACAATACATGTGGCTGGCAATGAAAATTAAAAGAATTTGCAAGTATAATTTTTTGTGAAAATATTGTAATAGGGAGAATTTGGTTTCACGATTATTCTAATTGCACTGTCGATATAGGATATCTGTGCGAGCGTGTTTGTGCGAGTGTGTGTGTGTGTATACACGAATGCAAGAATTATTTATGTGATATATTACATTAGGTGGTATAGTATTGTTGATTATACAATGCTTGAAAATGTTCTCAATGAAGTTTCAATTTTTGAACGATAATAATAGCCCACATGTCCCGGGTAAACATATCAAACTTGCATATGTTTATATAAATACAAATCAATATCGGTAATACCTGAATTGCTATATGAAATATACAGTTGAAGTGTGTAATTTCACTAAATGTGTTCCAATGAAAAATTCGCATTGATAGTCAACATCATTGAATTAATATCAATATAGCACATGACGAGATTTACAAACCTGGAATAACGCTTAATTTCTATTCTATCTTTCTATTATTCCGGTACAAACATATATCATATACGTTTATTTGCCAGGTTGAAAATACTTTCGGATAATTAGCATAAATATTGTGGATTAATTATAGGTATTATTTATATACACAATATACAGAGCCAATAATTCAATTCAATTTTTATTTTTATCTCTTTTTGCCTCTTTTTACTTTATGAATGCCATCTTCAATAAAAACTCTTCCAATATAATCAACAAATAATAATAAAACCCAATCTCATTGTGAACTTACACCGGGACGGTAATTAAATAAAAAATATATTCCAATACAGAGGGAAATGAAGAAGGGAAAAAAAAATCGATAGAAAATTAAACACAAATGGACAAATATTGTTCAAAATTAAATGATAACATGTTTGTCTTTTCTTCAATTCACTCCTTTCTATTTCGCGCGTTAACGTTCAAATCACTCAATTGTATCGAAGTGCCACTACATCGTGACTTCATTGTACATATATATATATATATATATATATATTTACAAGTAATATGTATATTTATAAATATAACAACGTGAGTTCTTATCGTGAGAGCGCCGTCAGTTTATATCCGATTAGGAATCTCCGCTTGGCAAATGGCGTCGAGACGTCTTCCACAGGAATTTCGATTCTGAAACCCTCCCACTCTCATCACTTCCTCTTTCACTACACTCCACTCCTCCATTATCTACATATATATATCCTTCTCTCACACTTGAGACATTCGTGATATTTGTGCTAAAAGCCAAGCGCGCGTACCTTCCCACGTCTTCCATTCTAAATATCCACAATTGAACGACGAGTTCATTCTAACTACCAAAAGTGAATCGTACATACACACACACATATATATATATATATATATATATATTTATATATATACTGGCGTGATAAATTGTGTTGCATTCACATGATTCACTGGTAATCACGATGAAATGCTGTTTCAAATAACATCCCTCATAAAGCTTCCCGATAATTAATCAAAATTGTGTGAATGGCATAAGACAAAAAGAGGACTATCACAAATGGAATTTCCTCTTTATATATAATAAAGTTATCAATTTAATTCATCGTGAAAGAATATTTCGTAAGAAGATTTTGCACAGCAGAGGACAATTGTGAGCTTTTTACAGGATACATTATTTCCTCATTCACACGTTTATTTCTATGCATATATATATATGTGTGTGTGTGTGTGTGTGTGTGTGTGTGTGTGTGCGATGCCTTTATTCAACATCAAAGAACATTTTTGCGTAAGAGATCGTAAATTTAATTGCCACGTGTATGGCCTGGTCAGTTTCATATGCATATAACCATCAAAACATGTGAATTATTATTCACTTTTAAAATTGTAATTTCACTGGCGGTTTTGTTTTATTTCTCGTGTAACGCGTGTTACATTTGCGTCGGTGCTTCGAAAAAATTACTTCATTCAATGACTATATTTATCTATTTATTTATTTATTTATTCACTTATTCAATTTATTTATATTGAATAGAAATAGTTGAAAAAACAAACAAATATTTATGTATATATTACTCTCTCAGGAATAGTTGAGTAATATCGAAGTCACATTTTACATAGTATTATCATTAAACAAAAAAGTTTAGATAAAATAGAAATCGTGCGAAAAACAAGAAAAAAATAATAACAGTAAACAAGACTCAAAATTAGTGCATAAGTTGATATAAAAATATGATAAATATTAAGCGGTACAATACTCGTCTGATACGCCTAGATAAATTTAGTGGAAATACAAAGGAAAGGAAATAAAAAAAAACATCAATAGTAATAAGAGAAAATAAAAGTACTACAATCATAGAATAGGTACATAAATGAATAACTTTTCTTTCCTAATCGATTGAAATTAAACGTATACTTATAAAAATAGTCAGGCCTATTATAGTTGCGTGTAGACAATTCGATAGTGAAAACATTAGCCAAAAATTAAAAAAAACAGTTTGGATAATAAGAAGATGAAGTGATAAAGAATATAAAATATTTGGAAAAAGAAGAAATTGAATAAATAATAATAGAAAAAAGACAGTGAGTGTTTGAAATTGGCTGCATTACAATGTCTATACAGCGAATATTTATAAATAAATAAACGGATAAATAAAAATAACAGATAACTGATATCAGAGTACGATTAATCGACGAGATATTGTCAAGCGGCTTTTGGCATAATTCCAGGCCGTTTATTGTGCTTCGTATAACGACGAGCGATGCGCAAGCGATGCAATTTCGCGCACATACAAAGTTACATACGAATACTTCGCATAGGAATATAAAAATAAATATACATATATATCTATATAACCTTATACATATATATGTATAAGGTAATATAGTGGCAGATGCGACTCGACTAAAATGTAATAATATATCGTGTGCGGTATCGTCATATCGCTCGTCTCGTTGACACAGACAGTTCGATTTTACTTAATACACCAAATAAATCTTCAGTTCATTATTGATTTTATTTTCAAACAAATTAAAAAGAAGAAGAGTGAACAATAAAAATATTCACGCCCAGTATTTTCAAATATCACAATTTAAATTATTCAAATTAAATTGCAGGCAAAATTATCGTTTAGAAATATCCTCTTTAACAAGAAAAAAAAAGCAAGTAAGAGAAAAGTAATGTGAGCGGAAGAAAAAAATGATTAAACAAAATGAGTTGGTATATATATATATATATATATATATACTTGAAACATTCCAACGTAATCGAAACGTCTTATACACACTACCTCCAATCAAACATCTAATTATTTATACAAATGGATAATAAATAAAAAAGACAAGAATGAAAATTTAATATTAACAAATAAAATTCCTACAAATTGAAGCGATATTAATGCACTTTCAACCATTTTTCTCTTTTTGAGATGATGGCATTATAATAAATTAAATTAATAATAATTATGACCCGCTTTTGATGCTGGTGGTGTTTCACGAGTTTTTGCATACTTCATATTTATGTACAGCTTTCTTCCGCGTCGTCCCTTTAAATGAAATCCAGATTCTTAACCCTGCTTCCTTCACCTCCATTCTTTCTCTATTTCATTCTACTTTGTTCCCTACTTGACGCCCGTATTAATTACACAATAAAGTAGGACTATGACGCGCTTCGCTTCTGTTATCTCACTCTATTACCAGCGAAACCTCGTCGTTGACATATTCATTTTGTTTGAAATATATATATACATATATTCATGTATGCATATATAAATTTCTTTGTTTTGCTATTCAGTTACGCCCAAGAAATTCTTCCTATGTCTGACCACTTTACTAAGTATGCAAAAATGGTAGTTGAATACAGCAACTAATTTCAGAGAGTGAGAAAGATAAGAGAGATAATTTATTTGTTCGTTATTTCATTTCCTTTGTGGGATCGTTTAAAATTCCTATTTAATTACGAATACATTATTTATATTATTTGTACAATTTCAAATTAATTCTATAATTATTTCAATAGTTTTTCTCTTTACAAGAAGTAAACTCGTGAAAGTTTACACTGTGTATTTAGAAATAAATTTGTTCTCTGTATGATGTGAGTATACGGTGCTCTATGAGGAAAAAATTTACTTTTCATATTTTGTTTTTCATCTTTTTTTTTAAACTTCACTTTCAGACTACGATAAATAATTACTTTATGTTTCTTTCACTTTATCATTCTCTTTATCTCTCCCTCACCTTCTTTCTCTTTATCTATCTCTCATTCTCTGTTTCTCTCATCCATCTTTGGTGGTATTCGTTTATAAGTTGGAGTTTTTTCTTGATGAAACAAACATTTTCCAAAGAAAATGCATTGGTAAGCTCTGATGAAATTTACACAGCCATAATGAATTCAGAGTTCTTTATACAATACAAAAAAAAAAAAAGAAATAGAAATTAAATACATCCACGAAATGGATAGTTATAACATGAAGGATTTTATTGTCACTGTACTTGTAGCCAGGAAAATATTGAAAAATAATAATACGAACGAGATATAAACGATAAAAAATAATTTTCAATCCAGTGAGTAAATTGAGTTGTCGAAGTTTCAAAAATTGCTTTGTAAAATATAGATATATTTTTTTGTTCCGATGATTTTTCCTAGAACATTTGTCACAATGGCAATAGAACAATGTCATCCTCAGTCTCTTTTACTCGCAATTTCTTCTTCATCTTTATATCTCTCTCTCTCTCTCACACACTCTCTCTGTTCCTCTCTTTCTCTCACATGCATACATACTCAATTCCACAAACGTTTGTGAAATATATATTTCTATCACAAGTGTTGCGAAAAAATTGTCGCGAATGCAGGAAGGTCCAAGCGATATCCGGACTGCAATTGTCCGTAGAAATGATTGAAACTATTGTTATACAATTGTGCGACAAGAACGAATCGTGAGAAATATTGTAAATCAATTGGTTGCGACAAAAATCGTTGATTTATTTCTCAGCCAAATAGTTAGATTCGATCAATTGCGTTCCCACAAGCTGTAGTCTATAAGTATTATGATAAATGTGTATTTATGGATAACCCAAATTTATATATAAAATCCAACAGCTCTTTGTCACGCATAAAGAATTCATAAATAATTTTTTTTCATGCCCTTTTTTAGTTCATATACTTGAGTGATACACTGAATGATTGGTGAATATCTATTTTGAATTCAATTGTATTTGACATAAACCTCCGCATATGGCCGATGATAAATTATTTACTTGAGTGTATGCATTTGCAAGTTTTTATTTTCCTCCATTGCGAGAAAGAAAAGAAAAAAAGCTATAACGACTTTTCGCCATTCAAGCCATATCCGTAAACTAAATTGATATATAGAAAAACAAAAATAGGTCAACTATATTTTCACTGCTGTATTTTTTTTTCTCTTGTTTTTTTTTAATGATACTGATCGATTGAAAAATATAAACCAAATCAGAATGAAATAATAATTCATAGTATGAAATATATCAATAAATTATGCGGTGTCATTAACTTATTTTTTTTTCTTCTTCTTTGAATTAAAAATTTTTAAATTAAACAAAATTTTTTGGTACACTGTGACAGTGATATTATGTACATATGCATTTATAATGTAACACGAGTTGTTCGCTTTTATGAATAATGCATAGACGAAGGAACAACGGGAGACTGTATTGGTTGGAAGTCCACTTCAGATGAGCCAGGCAAGATGATAATTAAATCTTGAGTGTCCGTCTAAAAAGCTCCGTCATCCATATCACTTTTTATCATCGTCAATCTTTTCAGTAACGAGCAGTGCCTATATATACCCTACTGTTCTCCATGTCTATTTTTTTCGTTCATTTCCTGTTTTTTTTTTTTTTTATAGTCTCACTACAACTCGTCGTCTCTGTTGGACTCCCCTTCGCTCGAGCTAATCCCAATTTTCTCTTCTCGTATATCTATATTAATCATCGTGTCTCAGCTCAGTGTCGTTGAAATTTTACTGATGGTATTGGATAACTCCCGTAGAGACTAAATTGGAAATTAATTACTTTGCAATATTTTTATTTTTTCATTTTGTATATTAATTGAAATTCAATCATTTTATATTATGGTAATATTTATAGTTGTGTATATATTGTAGATACCAAAAACAAATTTATCACCAAATTACCCAGCACAAAATTCTAAACAGAACGACAAAACACAACAAAAAACAAAAGGTAGAAGACAATTATTACTGAATTTTAAATGAGTGAAAGTTAATGCAACAAATTGGCGTTGCACCATACAATCATTTTTTTTTTTTCAATTCAACTGATTATTAGAAGATATTACCCATCGCAGGGTCATACAATACACGACTTATTATTCCTTCATTCACATTACAATACCGAGTATTCAAATCCAGTGTATAATTCGTCGAAGCGACCAGAGGGAGAGAGACGATGAAATAACCGGACGAGTCGTCGCGAGCAATGGGTGCAGATTGTGCGTCCAACATATATGTATACATATATATATATATACCGTGATTTGAATATTCACATGAGCGCAAAAGTTTTCAGCTTGAGGATAGAGAGCCAACTGAAAACCCTATCTCCAACTTTTATTGCATTTATGTAAAATTTTTCTCTTCAATTTTATTCTTATATATTATATTATATTATATCTATTTATTCAGTTATTTATATCAGTATCCACTTATTTTCTTTTTTCTTTTATTATTTTTATTTCTTTTTCGTTTTTGGTAATAGCGTGAATGAAGATGATGTAGATATGTTGCAAAGGGAATTGTGTCACGCAACAGTAAATTCATTCTACGTACAAGTTATATAATGAAATGGGAACGAGAGAGGTTTCGCACTCATGATAAATTATTAATGTCAATGACGTCAAACCGACGCCAAGGCGTGTGTAGTGACGTGACGACAATATTTTTGCGCTCAATTTATACGCATCAGTATACCCTCCCAAGCTACTCAAACATATCAACTTTACACTTTGCAATATATAAATTCATACCATACATAAACATGGTCATAGAGAAAAATATTTATATATTCATGGTTATTGCGATATGAGGTGGAACACATGGGGATAAACACAAATGAATCTTATGAAGATCTTCTGTCAATTCATTATTCTCTATTCGATCACAAAGCAATTAATCACCGTGTCGGTGCGATGACTCATTACAAATAAAATTGCGAGATAGTGTGGTTAGCGGGTGTGGCCAAGTGTTACACAATTTTCACGCATTTATACACGCATCAGTGAATAGAAATGAGCTTTTACATATTATCAACCGAGAGTGTGTATACATGTAGAATTTTAGAGAGTGCAATAGCGAAATTCCATTAATGTTCTAACCACAAAATTAATTAATTGAATTTACGGCCACTCTTGTACATATCTACATGATGGAGAAAGAGATTTTCACCCAAAATATATTTCATCATTTGTATAATTAATCATTCATTTTATTTTGATTTATTATATGATCTTTGTGTATTTGTTGATTGATTCGTTTATTTCTTTTTATATTTATATTGTGATGGGAATAGGACTGGGACGTAAATTAAATAAATATTAATTTAATCTGAATACGCGATCGGAAAATCCGTTAGATTAGGCGTGACTGGCGTGCAACAATGTAGTGTGTGTTTGTGGTGTGAATTTCAGCAGGCGTACAGTCAGTACATCCCGGCGACGAGGGCCCAACCGTCGGGTGGTCCAGGTGAACAAACGGGTGTGGACGGCACTTATCTCGTCGAGGCCTCATTCTGAAATAAATAAATCATATTTAATTGAGAGCCAATATTTAATATTTGCGCTGTAGCGCGAATTTATATTAAATAGAAAAAAAATATATAAAATTATTGAGAAGAAATAGATTGAGGAAAAAAAAAAAGTAAAACCTAAAATACTATATAATGCAGAAGTGAAACGCAAAATTTTGTTTGAAAGAGATAACAAGACAACACTACATATAAATTATAATTGATTGAAAATTATAATTACAATAATAATGGTTAATAATCATAACAAAAATATTATTCAACGCAGCACGAAAAAAAAAAAAAAAAAAAATAACAAAAAACAAAAAGAAACTTTTAAATCAATCAAATTCTTCTATTTCCCTATTTTTGTGCCATCCAATGACGTGTTTGGCTTCTCGCTCACGTCCAACCCTATCGACATTGATGGAATGCATCGTCTCATCAACGTCTCCTACATCACCATCATCGTCGTCGTCGTCGTCGTCGTCGTTGTCGTTGTCGACGTCATCATCGTTGTGTCAATCTGCCATCATCAAATTCAACGTCATCGAATTTCGGGCTTCTTTCACTACTGGATTCTCTTCAATTCTGACCGCTACTACTACTACTACTATTACTATTACTACTACTGTTACTACCAACTATTACTACTACTATTCACTACTATGTACACCATCAATGGGACTTGAATTTATCTCTCGTTCTCCCTCTCTCTTTTATTACCACGTGTATTTTTTTACACGCATCAATACGACATGGACAAACGAAAAAATAATTAAAAACCACAAAACTAACAACAATAAATATGTCGTTATTTTTTTGCCGCCATGATGAAATTGACATCAATGGATTATGCTAATAAACAAATAATAAATATGAATTACAACAATGTTTGGTATTATTGGAATTGTGCAAAAATGGAGGAAAAAAAAAATTGCTCGATGGCAAATGAAAAAATATTTAAATAATAAAAAAAAAACAATGGGAAAATGATTAAATAAATCAATGAATAAAAATACAAAATTGAATTACAAATGAATTATATATTGTCATCATTACAACAACAATGAAATGAAAAAATTTGCAATGTTACATGAATAATTGAATGAAACAATTGGACATAAAAAAAACAATCAATTGGCAATTGATGGTTGAAAAATAAAAATACTAAAAAAAAAAAAAAACAAAAAAAAAAAAAAAAAATATGAAATTAAAATGAATATAAATCCGTGTAATGTTGCGTAGAGCCTCTCATATCAGCTAACGTCGAACGAGAACAAGGATAGAGTGGTGCTAGTGTACGGCGATCGTATACAAGTGCGGCAAAAGGTAATGAACCATAAACACAAATGTATATGCACGGGTGGACGAGCTACTCCGTTCACATTAATTTATACCACATTATATACATTCATATTTATCAATTACAATTACAAAAACAATAATATATAATTAAGCATATATACTAATAGATATTTTACATAATATTGCCAATAGTAAAATCAAAAATGGCATTTATTGTAAGCTCGATGAAACAGATGTATTACATATATATTTTTTTTTCTTCCAATCTATATATATACATATATATATATAGATTCATTTAATTAAACTCTGTAACAATTCGATCAGCGCACGAATGACCGAACATTATTATGAACTGGCAATACAAATTGACTCGGCTTCGCTTATATACGCTTCGTATATATTTAATTATTGTACTTATGCATAATCGCACTCGCTGTTTAAATGCTTGACAATATAATACTGCCATACAATGAATTAACAATGCATAAAGCTACGCATATTATTGAGCTTCAATATAACTCACATTCTCCAATTCATACGTGTTTATTATTCTTTCTTTTTTCTCTTTCCTGTTTTTTTTTTTTTTTTTTTTCGTTTAATTTTCAAAGTCGTGTGTCGTGAAGACAATCTTCATGCATGATAACAAAATGTTTGTAAGGCGCACGAAATAAAAAATAAAATGCGAATCACATGCAAATGTGAATGTCAACAATAAGAATCTATATGAAAATATATGCATACATATACGTGTGCGTGAGTGTGTGAGTATATGTGAATGAAGAATAAGAAGGTGTGTTGCATTTGCTTTTGTGCCGGCAACAACGACACCTTTTCCCCAATTTTCTTTTCCCACACTTTTTGTCTTTCAACATTTTCTTTTCACCACTTTTGTGCAAGCTTCTTTATATATATCGTATTTATACATATATCTACAGACGTATAGATATAAAATGCATTCAATGGTCAACAAAGTAAAGCAAAAAAATAATAATGATCAAGTAAAAAAAAAATAATGAAATACGCACCTGACACCTTATCTTCATACAATACTGAAAATGTATCAAATAGCGCAGTGTTGTAAAGCTTAACAGAGTGGAGAAATTATGGAGAAGAAAAATTTATAATGAAAATGAATAATAATAATGATACTAATAATAATAATAATAATAATAATGGTATAAAATAAAAGATAAATGAGTAAGAAAAAAAATAGAGAAACATAATATTATGCATGAAACAATGCAATATTGCACCCTGTAAAAAGCACTTTCACATAACCCGCCCCCAATAATATATTTAATTATAATTGTAATATGATATGTATGTAAACAAACTTTCTCTTTATTTATTAATAATTGACACAATTTTATTATTATTGCTAATCTGGTTTTTTACTTTTTTATTGATCGCAATTGTCGCATTTATATCGATCAGTTTGCCAAACATTTCACCACAAAATATCCCCATAAACTTTTATATGTATATATACGTACAAAAGTTTATGGAGTAAAGCAAATTGATAGGTCACTATGGCGAAAAGTTCATTAGAGAGTTATGAGAACATGAACGTGTTTGTTTTCAATTTTTAAACTTCCGCAAGGCTCATTGTCAATTCGAGAGAGATCGCTCGAAAGAATTGAAAATTGCACGATGTATTTGTATTTTGTTTTTTGTATTTATTTTATTTTATTATATTTTTTTTTTCTTTTTCATTTTTTTTATTTATTGTTCAGTTCTATTACGTCTTCATTTTCGAGTTTGTATTTCCATTTTCTCGTATTCCACCATGTCTTTTTCGCTCCTCTATATTGTTGCTCATGGTCATGTTGGTTCGACAAAGTCGAGTGACGCTCGAGCAAATTGCACGTACCACGTTTACATTGCACTGCATATACACCAACAAACATCAGTAAATATTTTATGTGTAATGTCGTGTAGTATCGTGAGTTGTCGTCA
>CAJUYH010001681.1:46793-57559 GCA_910591685.1 Galerucella tenella
GTGTGTGTGTGTGTGTGTGTGTGTGTACATGTATACATGTATAAATGATAGGTGGATAGGTAGAGTTAGTGATGGGGAGAGAGAGAGTGAGTAAAGAAAGATGGCAGCACCTCTGGCGTTGAGGGATATACGATAGTGTGTCGTGCAGTCCCGAGAGATCGAACGATGGATCGAGTAATGGGAGAGTTGGCTTGGAATTTATGGGACAAAGGAGGGATGATGAATAAAAAAAAAAAATAATAATAATAATAGTAAATTAAAAAAACAAAAATAGTAACGGACAGTCGAATTTTCAAACGACAGTTATTATTCGCGTTGTATTATTTCATCAAACTAAGTCCGTAAAATAAAGAAAAAACAAATATAAACCCTCGTTCTTTCACACGTTGTTGCATAAAAAAAGAGAAATTTTAATTAGGACAAATTTGAAAAAAATGCAAATTTTCATGACTAAGTAAATGAAACGATGATGTGACAGCTAGTTCAGATGAAAAATGAAAAAAACAATGGAATATTAATAATAATAATAATAATAGTAGTGACAAATCACGTATCCTCAAAATAATTTTCGTGATGCGAAGAAGAACGAACAATGAAAAAAATTAATTTAACTATAGATAAATAAATATGGAAAACAATAAAGAATTACACACACACACACAATGTGTCGTCCTATTACGATTAAATAAGTCTAAGTCCATGTTACCCCCCCCCCCCTTCCCTCCCCCACCTCTCCCATCAATTTAAACTCAGTATAAATGCCAAACAAAAGAAAAATAAATAAATTAAGAGGAGAATAATAAAATTTAAATTTAAATTAAACACAGGAGTTTGAAGAGCAAAATTGTGATTTGCATTGAGACGAAAGAGAAAAATAAAATAAAAATAAAGATTTTATCTTTGAGTGTTTTATTGAATGACTACGACTGGACGGTATTTAGAAATGTATTTCTACATTGTGGAGCGCTGAAAGTGGTGTATTAAAATAAATTCTGAACTGTTCCGAAAATTGAAACAAATAAAAGAAAAAAAAAAGAAGAAATCGAGAAAATATACAAATAAAAATTCTTTGGAATGAAAATAGAAAAATTGAGCACGAAAATTAAAAATAAATCTAATTAAATATCTCAGATAAATGAAAATTATTTAGACATTTGAGGTGGGAACAAATAAATTAGAGGATAAGTATGTTTTCCATGCTACTACAAAAAAAAAAAAATAAAAACAACAAAATAATACTAAACATAACTGGAACAGAATAAAAAGAAATGAAATAAATAAATAGAAATGTAAATGAATAAAACAGATGATCTCGTTTATCACATTTTGACTTAGACAACAAATGGTATTTGCAAATTTGTCGATTGTCGATTATATAGTTTAAACGTTTGTCAACGTTTAATCGTTTAAGCCATTCCCGGCTAAATAGCATCAGTTTAATCGCCGATAGTAAATAATTAATCATTAGTTTTTGGTATTAGTTGTATAATAATAGCGCAATTCAGTGATGAAGCCAAGACAAAAGCCAATATATATACATATATATATATATATTTTATGCGAATGAGACGATTGGCGAGAGACGAATGTGTTTATGTGTGTGTGTGCATGTATGTATGCGCACACTATATGTCCTCTCTCTCTTTTCAATTCCAACCTGTTGCTTCCTATATATTTTCGTGGGTGGGAAAATTCTCGAATTTATTCGGGGAATTTCACGCAAATGCCACTTCATTCTTCGCGGAAAGCTCCTTTCTTTTATTATTAATTTTATTTCACCCCTCACACACTCACATGCACACACACTCTCACACAAATCTCCCACATTTGTTCGATTAGATAGATAGATACGCATCGTGACAAGTTATCTGTCAGATTAATGTTACATTCCATAGAGAGAAGTATGAAAAGTTGGTGAGAATTGATAATAATAATAAATTAATTAATAATTAACAATAAGAAATTTTAAACTGCAAAATGGCAGCTAACTAGATTCTTTTTTCGATGTTCTGACAATATAGTCTATAATAATGTATAAAATAATTAATGGTGATGAAAAACAAACACTAATAGTTATATGATAACAAAAAAGAAAAATATGAAGAATTATCTCACTCGTCCGTGTAAATGGTTAATGTGTGAATGATATAAATGGTAATATGAAACAATTGATTGATACAATACAGAAATAATGACGGTGAAGTTTTTGTTGAATATCGGTGGGGCATGAAACAAAAAAAATAAATGATGATAAAAAAAAATAAAAACATATGAAAAAAATATAACAAGTCTTTCAATTTACTACAGTACTGCCAATATTTTCCAAAGCAAAATATCTCTAACTTAACTCGCGTGTGTATATGGAATATAAACCGTGTATGAATTTTCGTCAAATGTTTAATTCAAATTACAATTCTCATTCAATAATTAAAAAAAAAAAAATTTCATTCTGTATTCTGAAATTTTGCCTTTTTGCAAATGCAAATAATCATTTTTTTTCTCATGAGACAGAGGCACACAGGCACACGAAAAAACAGTGTGAACATTAAATATTCTTACAATACCTTTACGAGTGTTCACTGAATCGATAAACCTAGAGTAAAAAAAAAAGAAAACAAAAAGACGTTTGAGGGTAGATTTTTTCAATTATGCACGATAAAAAGAAAAGAAGTGAATAAAAAAAAATGAACTACCTGTATTTAAATATAATGAAATGTTCCGTGGATCGATATGGGATTTGAATTTTAAAAGAATGTCGCACGGTGTTCCAGCCGAATTGGCGATAAAAATAAAGAACCATTCAATATTATGTCTCTCTAATAAGTGGCAAGGGCATTTCGCATAATCGATCGCCCATGTCATTTTATCCCTGTACTTATATTACAATTGGAAATATGGTAGTTATACCGTTAAGTGTTTCATTGATCGACAGTGACCCAGTGAATTATGTTGTAAATTATCGATCCACATACATATAAAAATAGAAAATAAAAAAAAAAGGAAAATTATATTATTAATCAAATTGTACATAGATAGAAACAATTCCAATGAACTTATGAGAATTCACTGAATTGTCGATGCAATGACGCAGAAAATTAAAATAAAAACGACATTCTCAAATAGTTTTTATTTGTATTTCATTTTCCTCTCACAATGAAACAAATTTTTTTTTTTCGTAATTTTGATAATATAAAATCGGCCCTCGTTATTTTACAGAAAATGAGTGGGAAAGTCTTTAAAGTGAGGACGAGAGATGTGTAAAAAAAGATATGGAGAGAGATAGCAAAAAATAGAGAAAGAAAATAGCATTTGCACCAATTTACAATGACTCATTTGTTTTTATTCACTTGGTGTGAATAAAAACAAAAATAAAAAAGAAAAGAGAAAAATTGGTGTAAATCGTTTTGATCAGGGGCAATGTGAAATCGTTTGATGACGTACGATTTAGGTCAAATTTAAAATGAAATGCAGGTTGTCTAAGGTAAAAATTCAATGGATACAACTGAGTGCTATTGAATGTGAAAAGCAGCTCATCAATGACAAGCCAGAGTAAAAGAGATAGATAGAGTACGTGTGTCTGTGAGAAGCATTATATGTAAAATGCTCTTTGAGTTTATGCAGTTATCGTGTTCACTTTTCATTGAAAAGTCCTTCTCTTTACATTTCCCTACTACTATTTCATCCTCATGACACTGCAACAAAATTCCTCACTAAAAGTTTTATATTTTTCATTTTCCCAAATTACATTAGAGAAAGAGAAAAAAATACATATATATATATATATATATATATATATATATATATATATATTGAGGTGAGTAAAAATTATATTGGACGATGTGAAACTACATTGGAACCAGCTGACTTTTACACCATCAATTCTCTGCTCTCTCGGGATATATATATATCCTGTTGAGCCATCTCGAATTCATATCAGATATACTATATTTCAAGTGAAACTCAATAATTCGACCATGTTAATAAACTGAGAGGTATATATATATTTGTATATAAAGTAAACAATTAAAAAGTCCTATCACTTCATTGGAATGAGAGGAGAAAAAATAAAAGAGAAATACTCATCTGCTTGAGAATAAATTGCTCGTTATAAATATATATATAATTCAAATTATTTTCCATTAGTTAAAAGGTTACAAAGACATTGTTCAGTTGCATTTCCAAAGATTTTTAATTGCTTATCCGCATGCATTCATCTTCTTCCATCGTATCTTATTATTATTTTATTTTTTTCTATTTATTTTTATTATTTTTTCTTTCATTTTTTTTTTTTTTTTTTCATACTCATTGTACAATATATATGGATTGAAGTGAGTTGGAAAAGAGAAAAAAATTACAAATAGCCTGTTAGTATGTTACTTATCCAGCGAGTTGTACTCGACCTTTGCTCTCTTTCTCCCTTTATTTCAACTTCTCGTTCTCGATTTTGTAAAAGAATCCCACCAGCATTTTATACCTTTTTCTTCATCTACACTTTTTTCTCTTCTTTTCATCTGCTTTCGTTCTTCCCCACCCTCTGTCTCCCTCTCGCCATTTTTCATTTTCCTATCACAGCTCCTCCAACTACCAATTTCTATTTCAATTTACAAATGTTGGTGGACACTCGAGACTATTTCATTAAAACGTAATTGATAATTCTATGAGACAAGAGGAGAGACATTGTTGCATTGCTTTGCAAGATAAAATTTCGATAAGGCTAATTGGAAAGACGAGAAAATAAGTTGATAATAAATAGTAATGGTGACAGTAAGCGCAAAAGAGATATAAAAAAAAAATAGAGAGAAGTAAAAAATGCATAATAACAAATTATATTTAAAATGACTTTAGAGAAAAATGGAAATGGCAGTGAATGCAAAAAAAAGGAGAGAGATAAAAATAAGCCAATTATTTAATTGGATGAATATTAATGCTCTTGAGATTGTATAAAGTAAATAGGAGTGATTGAGTTAATAATTTGAAATAGACGCAAATGTCATCAATGAACTGGAAATAATTTAGTTTTACTGGTCGTCGTGTTATCCGCAATTATAAAAGTCTTAGATCTCACGTCGCCATTCACAATCTTGTTAGTGAGGAGACTGTTAATTGCTAATCCTCTTTCGTTCCATTCTCATATAATACCGACAATGGACTTATTCCAATTGAGTGGATAAATAAACTTTGATAAAGGTTATTGTCGATTCAGGAGAGTGTTCCAATGTGCCCTGTGAGTGAAGTATATGGCGAGCGAATCAGAGTGACTGCAAGAACGAATGAAATTGAGAGAAAGATGGATAGAGGGAGTGACAATGCACTTTCTAACGTCCGCATTTAGCTTGAGCAATACCAAAAACGAACAATTCAATTAATCTGATAAGAATAATAAAAAGCAAATAATTCGATTCTATATCTTGAATAATTCGAGTCGATAAATCGAAATAACTAATCGATAAAACAGAATAAATAATAAATAGATATATGGTATAATAAAATAAAATACAATTAAATGTAAAAAAAAAAAAGACAAACTTTGAACAGTGAAATAATATTTTAGATCAATCATGACCTTCACGTGTTCTCTGTTCACAAATCGTGAAGGTTGTATCTTCTTGTTCGCTCTTTCAATCTTTTTTAATCCAAAATGTACATTACGCTATGTATATGTATATATATATACGTATGTATATGTATATATACATATATAAATATTGTATGAGAGAATGAGATGGAGTTTATAATAGAATTGTGGATACTTAACGTGCAACATCAGGAAAAGAAATTTAATGCACTGGAATTATGTGACACGAAGTTGAGAAATAAATTTAAGAGATTATATTAATATAGTTATAGTAAATGATATTAATGATTGCGAGAGACACAGAGAGAGGGTATAAGACGTTTCGAAACACGTGAAAAAAACAGTAAATAAGTGAATGAAAACGAAATAAATACGTATGTAAGTGAATAATTATTATTCGGTGATTGAGTATCGTGGGAATGCGGAAAAGTAAATCATTGAACTATCAATTATTTATTTTCTTTAATTTTTTTCCTTTTTTTTTCATTTTCTGGCGGATCATCACGAAAATTATAGTTCGATTGTCGATCGATCAATTTTCGTGTGGTTGAGATATTTGAATCGTATACAAAATGGCGGAACTACTTGAATTATTAACAAAAATATATTTATTATTAATATATGCAAACCGATAAAAACAAAAGAAAAAAAAATGGGATATATGAAAATAAAGTATTGTCTTTATTCACGTTTCTCTGTTGTTGTTTAATTGTGTATTTTCCATTTATTTCACCTGTCGCCCACTTCCTTATTGTATGGATACCAATTAATCAACAAATCAGGTAAGGAAATATATAAACAAACGAGAAAAAAATATCAATTCAAATTGAAACACAAATTAAAAGCAAAGAAAAATGTATATTTGTTTTTTTTTCTCATTTTTCCGTTTCAAACTGTTATTTATATTCCTATAATTTATACCATAAATTTTGCGATTGTATTATTTTTTTTTCGTTTTTTCACTTATATCTTTTACATTGTGACAATTAATGTGTTCTATTATATTTTGAAATAATGATAAAAGAATGGAATTAAAGGAAAGTACTCCAGTAAACAACATTGAGAATAAAGAATGAAAATGGAAAAAAGAATCTGGAGAATTTATCAATGTATATTGCTGTTGCTCTTCCCTGACAGCACGTGTCATACTGGACGGTAATTGGCCGTACTGGACTTCTATTCCTCGATTCAGGTCTCATAGGAGTCTATAAGAAAAAGAAATAATAATGATAATAATAATAATAAAGGAAGAAAAAGAATACACACAAATAAATAAGTTCATAATTCAAATTAAATTCTTCCACAATTTTCATCAGTATTAACTAAATATCAAATAAATATTTATTTCCTCACCTTAAACTCATCAATTGACTCTCTGAGATCTTCATCGGAATATCCCTTCATTGCTTTAGTCGCAACTGGACCCATATAATTGTTCACAACTGCAAATTCCATTAACGAGAGGAAGACAAATACACTGCACGATGACATCCATACGTCAATGGCTTTCACATAAGACACCGGTGGCAGTGATTGTTGAGATTGAGTATTTTGCGTTGCTGATAAATGATAAAACAAATAAAGAAACAAATTAAAGAGTTGAAAAATAAACATTGAGTGTATTGAGCAATTAAACACCAGATTTTATTGCAATCGGGCACAATAACAGAAGAATAAATGATAAATTCATGTTCGCTATTGTACGAATGGAATTGGAGTGGAAAGATCTCCAGACAATTCATTCATGTGGCGATAGTTTCATGAGAATGAGGACAATATCTCGGGATTAAACGTATCGCATATATATATATATATATGTTGACGAGATGTGAAGTGAAACACGACAGGGATTTATGAGGATCTGTTTATTGTTCGCCTCTGATATTCTCAGGTCACCGCTACACATTTGTCCCGCACTCGACGACTCAATACGTGAATGTGTGGGGCTTCACCGAAGGCAGTTATATACCAATGTATTCACACATTCACATTAACGTATTGTCAATCATTGTTTTGATATTGAAATGAAGAAGTGAATAAAAATGCATACGACACGAATAAATGCAAATAAATAATAGGATATAAGTGAAAAGAAACCAATAGTAATATAAACAGAAAACAAAAAATTCTTTAATATCAATATTTCCGCAATTTTCATTTTATTCATTATTTATTTTATTTAATTTAATTTTTTTTTTTTTTTTCATTTCATAAAGAGAAAATACATACCTAGTGTTAATAGTGATGTAACCCCAAGGGTGACTCGTGCGGGAATGGCTTCGGGTTTGATCCAAAAAGCAATCCATGACATCACGACAATTAGGGCTGAAGGTATGTATGTATGAAATAAATGATAGCCAAGTCTGCGCCGTAAATTAAATACGATTTGGATGCAAGTAAAATTGCCAGTTGAGTATTCAATTGTGCAGTCGGTCGTGTAATTATTCGAGACATCCAATTGTGGTAGTTCAATATCAGGATTTACCACCAATGGATCTGTCATATTCCATAGAAATACCAAGTCCTGAGTCGTATGTGAAACTATTGCAAAAAAAAAAAATAATAATAATAATTGAATTAATAAAATACATTTATATGAATAATTGTAAATATTTCATTGAATAAAATTCATTCATTTATTCATGTATATTTTTTTTTAACTATTAGTAGAAGAATATTACTTGTTTACAGGTAAAAATATTAAGTATACAAAGGAAATTACGTGAATGTCAATAATTAAATGTAGAGAAGACATTACATTAATTTTTTGATGCCACCCTCAGACAGCTGCTACCATATTTTACTGTACAAAGTAGCATTGAGACATACAAATGGTTGTATTAATTAAAACACAGGATGTTATTAATGGTAGGGAGGATGATAAGTCTGTGTACGAGTGGCATCCAGCATTTAAACCAGCAATTGTATTCATTTAGAATGAACAAGTTGAAGGGCTTTGAGGCTGTCAATTACTGATATTCCATTCGTACATTTGCGAGTAGTACGCGGATAAATGAGAAATACAGTTAAGGATATAATTGTACTATTGTGATATACATATGTTTATATGTATATATATATTGATGTCAAGTGATTAGACATGATTACATACGACTCTCAATCATCATTGAGCATATCTGAGTATCATGGGGATACGATTCGAACTTCATTGCACATGAGAGAACCAACGTGAGCCTGAAAGCAAATTTTTGTTTTCTAGATTTTTGTTTTTTTTTTATTTTTTTTTTTTTTTCTTTAAAAAATACCGTATTTTTTTTTTACCCTTGAGATTTTACAAAATATAAGGAGGCAAGAAAGAAAAAAAAAAAAAAAAAAATGGAGGTAGGGGTTAATTTGCGAAAAAGTTTGCGCCAACACAACAATTTGCACTTTATTTTATCATGAGACAGCAATGCGCCGTGGCAACTTTGAGACATGAAAAAAATATAGAAAAAAAAAAAAAGAAAAGAAATTTAACTGAAATTTTCTCACCTCGGCGATTTGTGACAAAGTACACGCTTCTTTGCCACAGTCATTATCTTATTTTCCTCTACTGTACTTATTTTTTTGCTTTATTTATTTTGCAATGCAAAGAAAAAGTTTGTTAAGACCAAGAAAAAAAAAGCGAAAGGAAAGAAATAAAAGATAGAAAAAAAAATGTGATAAATGTAAAATAACTCAAAGATTTTTCTCACTTTGACATATAAAGCAGAGTTTTGTCATGATATAGCCAAAGATAGTGATTTGGTATTGACATCTCATGAAAGGTGACCTTCTTTGCATTCTTAAAAAAGCAATCGGGTCTCCATATGTTGCGCAACCAATCGACATCAAGTATTCGATATTCCTCGGACATATTTTCCGGTAGCCTCAGCCTCGAGTCGCGCCAACTTTGCGCGAGGAATATGTCAGCAACATAAGTCTACAAATCAAATAATAAAAGAGAAAGATAAATAGATAAAAGACAAATTGAAAATCCAATACTGACAAATATTTATCACCAATAAACAACGATATTCAAAAGTTTATATTAAAAAAATATCAGTGCTGCCATCTGTTGAGTACAATTGAAAGCAATGACGTCTCTTTAAATAAAACTTGACCCCCAAGCAGGATTAATTTCAACCCCCGTTGCATCTGTCAATAAATCTCTACTACAAAAATCCTCTATATTCCCTGTCTAATTTCTCTCTTTCAATCAACGAAATTATTTCCTATAATTATTATTCATTTATTCAATTTATTTTATTGTATTGTATATCAACTTACCATTGATTCTTCATTAATTGAATCGAGACTGAGTACAGTGACGTGAAAGTACACAACTGTGGGTTGTCCAAAGTACTTCGGTGCCCTGTGCTTATCATAAGCCTTTGGATTCAATGGCAATATATCCTTGATCGATAGGGATACTTCTTTTCTACCATAATCTCCGGCATCTGATCCCCTACAACACGACAATGCAAACGAAAAGAGAAACGAGACTGGCAAATTGTTTTTAACTCTGTTACGTTAACGCGATGGAATTTTGAGGGCGGAATGGACGAGAGGAAGATTAATATATATATATATATGTATATATTGCAATCATTGATGCCATTATTATTACCATCAATAGCTAAATATAATTTCATAATTTTTTATTATCAATTATTGGTGAGGGAATATCAACATTCGAGAATTTTTACGGAAATTCATGAAGTCATATTGACATTATTAATCTTACGTTATCGCGGTCGGTAAAATTCAATATGGTAAATAATAGATCCATTGTCAATGGAACAAATAAATACGGTAATTTATTTTGTTCTCATTATGGAATCATACTTTTTCTTTTTTATAGTTTATGAAGCGCTATTATGTCTTTATATTATTTTCATTTTAACTTTGGCGTCCACTTTTTCATTTTATTTCTTTTTTTTTTGTTCATATATTGGTGATAATTGTGCAATTGACGATCAATCCTTGTGATTATTATTGAAGCCACAAAATAGTTCTCGAATACCCTTGACTATGTTTCACGATGTTACTTTAACGAATATTGACATGTGATGTTAAATAAAGTTGTCAATGATATACAGTGAATTGAGATGGACGATAGACAATTTAAGTCAATATGCTCAAGTGCATTTTTGATATAATGATTGAAAAATAATGGAATGAAAGAGAAGAAATAAAGAGAAAAAAAAAA
>CAJUYH010001682.1:0-35350 GCA_910591685.1 Galerucella tenella
ACCCATTTTTAATATATTCTCTCTATACTAAATTCATAATAAAACATACTTCATTTTATTATCAGCTCGGTGAAGGTCGATTTAGGTTTGGATCTTAGACTATCAATTAGACATCAAATAAAATGAAGCTTCTGTCATTCTGATGATAATATTTTAAACATTGAAATAATTATCAAAATAATTTAGTATCTTCATATATATTTTCTCATTAAAGTGGAGTTCTTTAAACTACAATATAAACTTTATAAGTACAATGTAGCGTAACATAAAAAATAAACCAAAATGACTATATGTCCCATCTCCCTAATAATTATATCAAGTGAAGCATGTTAAAAATAAAAAGAAAAGTTGCTTCTAGCTCTGTCATTTATCATCTTCTACGTGTATAATGTATATCATATGAACCATCTCGAAAAATGAACTACTCCATTTACATCGCGCTGGTAATACAACTCCAAGAACTTTTTTTCTACGCCAACTTTTCTCACCGAACCTCATTCACTTGAATTAATCTCTTAGTTGACATTCAACTACATTAAGCACAACTTTATTTAATATAATAGACCGGGAGATGGTGGCACAAAATATTTGGTCATTTGTACCAGTATGGTGGTTTTTCTGGGGGATCTAATTACGTGAAGACAAAAATAAAAATGATGGTCATAGCGCTGGCACCGGCGGCCCAATCACACGTGGGTTTTAGCCCAACATGTGGGATAAAATGTCCAACGATCTGTTCCACAAAAATTCTTATATTTTCAGAAGGATAAGACAGAAGCGTAATGTTATGTTTCTCTAGTATGACGCACAGCCCGCGATACCAGCTACCAGCGCGAATACAATTCAACCATTTTCTTCAGGCTAATTTTTGAACAGCAAATCATTGTCGAGTAGCCATTCACAAAAATAGCTATGCCATACTTTTCTGAAGGTTTCAAATGGCCGCCATACCGTTGCAGTAGTTTTTTGTATTGCATTTGTATTTTTGGGAAGTATTCCATAAAATTTCACATTTTAAAAATACGACTGTACAATTCGTGAAATCATTATTGACAGCATGATGCAATTCTACCAAAAACAAGAAATAATCCAGACTGTATGGGGCAGACGACTGTCGGACTTGAGCCAATAAAAATAACGTTTTTTTTTTTGGTCCAAATCACACTAAATCTCCGACTTTGTTTCTCATGAGACGAAGGATCACTAACTAGGTATAAAATCACAAAATGCTGACATATTTCGGTGGACCTTCAGGCGTCATCTTTTAAAAACATTTCTGGCCGATATCTCGGGAACTTTGCAAAACTCGGCAAAAGTTATTGAAGAGTTTGAAATTTCACTCCCTTTATTCCTTTAAACTTTTTTTGTAAAACCTACAGTTCACGATTTATGGCCCATTTAATTAACCGGTTCTTCTATCTCGAACGATAACTCTTGAAATATTGGATTGTGTGTGGTCTTTTCTCCTGTAAAACTGACACGTATAAGAAAAATATGACAGCGCTAAGAAATAGCAAATACATCAAACTAACAATTATGGTGAATAGTTACCATCCCAAATCACCGACATGGACTTTAGGCTTTAATTATTAAACTCGTCACAAAAAGCAGCTATACTATATTTTTTATTGGACTCGTCAACAATTCGTCCCCTTGGGGCAGAACTATCCCATGTCCAAAATTCTCAATTTTCGGTTTTTCTATTTTAAGTGTACTTCAAGGGCTGCTCTTTCTAGTGCAGAAATATTTCATGTCCAAGCCGACGGGAAGATCCGAAAAATGCCGATTGTTGAAAAAGACTATGTCCTTACATAGATTTCATCTTGACGCAGAACTAGTTCAACTGCCACAAGGTGCTTTTCGTTGGTCGGCGCGAATAAAATCTTGGACATAGACTAGTTCTGTCTTGTTAAGTGCCATTCGCTATTGACTTTTTATGGACATAGAATACTTCTGATTCACTTTTGTCAGTACATAGTATCATTTATTGTGGATATAGAATAGTTCTGATTTGCATTTTCTCACGAAAATTTCTAATGTCAGAGTTTTATAATTCACATTGAAAAATGTTTGGGATTAATTTGGATATTAAATTAAACAAGAATAACAAAATACTCTCATGTTTTTCATTTTATTCATTAGAACAGACTTATTCCATGTCCAAAAAAAAAACACGGAAAAATATTTCATGTTTGGACATGGAATAGGCGACTTTACCTATAAGTATTCTATGTCCAATTTTTCTTTTTATACGCATCTTTGGCAAATATGAACTGAATTGATGAAAAAGAAGAGAAATCAAAGTAATTCATCACAATATTAGGACACAAAATATTTATTAGATTGACTGGAAAACAAAAAAAACCTCTCCTGTAAAATTTAAAATTTGTGACATGGAATAGTTCTGCTCTAAGGGGACGAATTAGTTATATTGCAAATTGACTTTTAAGTATATATGTTTGAAGCTGACCAATAAAATATAAATAATAATTCGACACTATACCTTGTTTTTAAACTAGAAACATTTTAAGGAACCTCAATCACAACACCACTAGTATGTAATTTGTCAAACTTTTTCCTTGAAATATGTTATTTCATTCTTATTTGTGTTGATCTCACTTATTTGTCAAAAGTCGATGATATTACCAATCGCGGTTTTCTCCCACTAAATACGGCGTTATCCCGTGTTAAAAGTCAAATGCAAAATAAGTTATTTATTCCTTAGAAAGTACCAAACATTCTAAATTGGCAACACTGTTTTCATATTAGATTTGTAGCTGGAGCTGAACACACGCCCAGCGCTGACTGCTAACTATTATTCTTATCTCCCTCTCAAGCAGTTTTTCTCATATTCTCCTTGTCGTACTTGTGTAAATCGTGTGACTCGAATAGACTTTTCGCGTTATGTATATTGTTAGATTCATAATCATGTATCCTCGTAGAAATAAGGAATTGCTTTGTGATTTTGTGAATTAAAATAAAATACAATGTGTAAAACTTCTTAAAAGCAACAGAATTAAATTTAAATTGAACCAGTCTTTTGTAATCTTCGGAATCCGAGGCACTTTCATCTAAACTACCAAAAGATACAACATATTATCAGTTATCCCATCTAATTTAACTTCTCGTATTCTTTCATAGTATGATGAACACTTTTTTCCACTCAGCAGTTGAGATATTTTTAAAAGCCTATACTTTTCTATTATTTGTTACCACTTTACTTTTTAATTGATCCCAAATTAACTTTTTGGGAGCTGTGATGAGGTGGTATTTTGAAAACGTACTTTTTCTCATTCCACAGGTTGAACCTTTCTTTATTATATCTGATTAGATGAAATCGTAATAAGTTTGATACAAATTGAATATTTTCTATTGAAACCACACTGGAACGTAAATTTGTTTGGATGATTAGAAGTAGATATTCCCTTTCTTTTGTAACGGTTATATGGGCCAATCATGGAGTAAAAAATATTATCTCATATCATTGAGATTTAGTCCGAGTACGCAAAAACCTACTTTTTGTGATTTCGCGAATGCCTTAGACTGTGTTCTTAATGAAAATATTTGAATATTATATTGAATGCACAAAGCAACTGGTATTAACCAATGGTACAGCTTCTCAAAATATACCAGTAAGTAATGTATACAATAATTTTTTGTTATTGGGCTAGGGAATGGAGCTCAAAAAATGAAAGAACTTCGCAATTTTTTGGGCTCATTCCAACCTCTAATTCATTTTCTATACCAAGCCAATGCGCCTACGTTTTTCAACCGGACATAGTCAACTGATCAAACTGATCTTCATATAATGAGGCAATCAGACACATCTTCATGTCAAGGATGAACATGAAGATGTGAGCATATCCTCTTTGATTGCTCGGCTTTATCATTCATTCGTAAACCCGTGTTCGTCGAGTTTTGGCTAGCACCAGTCAATTTTGTGACGTTATTAATTATATCAAGACCATTAGTCGACGTACTTCAAGTAAATTCCAGAATGATGCACAAAGGGCCTGAAGAGGTCTTTTTCTTTTGTTGCTGGGTGGAAACCTGCTTTCAGGCACCGGGTACTTGTTACACCTTTCCCCGGTAGTGTGGGATTTCTCCCCAAAACGGTCACAGCCTCCCTCGGCCACTTCGCACGCAAATCAACAGATCGAGGCTGCCCCCGAACTACGAATGACCGCATAAAAACCACCTCGGTCTCCACTTCTCACTCCCTGGGCTCTGGTACCGCCTGTGAGGGCATATCGTCAGAGTCAGGAGTCCTTCTTTCCTGTTTAATCTCCCTCCCAGGCTTAACCTTCCTTCTTCCTCTTTCCTTCTCATGATGGAATGAACGAAGACATTTATGCAATACTAGCTGTCTTTGGACTCCAACATGATATCTATCAAGTTACCACAGCTGGGTAGTTTTCCCAGCACCGTCTCCATCCTTATCCTCTCCGTTGTCCATCTCCTGCAGAAGATGAGGCCTGACGAGGTCTAGGTGCTGTACAATTGCCCCACCCTCCTAATTATTTGATCAGAATAGTGTCCATCTCTAACCTGCCGAAATATTCCATCACTTCAATTGCCATAAAATTTCATTTCAAAAATCATCTCCTCATGTTTTTGATTTTATTTTTCACTTCTCGACTTGTTAATCGCTAAGTTCATTAAGTTTTTATTTACCCAATGAAAATAAAGCCTATGTGTTTTCTCTCTCTCTCTTTGTCACAAACACACCATTTCTTATCATACAAAAACTCTTGCGTTTGAATATGACAATTATTGTAAGACTGAACAATATGTATATCTTTAATATGAAACTGGCTCTTTATTCCGTTATGAACTTTTATTTAGATCAAAAAATATAAAATAATTTTCTTCTTCAGAAAATTTTCTGTAACCGCTAGGTTGTCACTTTGTACAGTTATGTATTCAAACAAGTTTAACTCTCATAACAACTTATTAAAAACAATATTAACTATGTGAATGTATGCGAAAATTAACCGAGTGGTAACCTAGATTTAGTTCTTCTTATTGTTACGGATGTGCCAGCAAATAAACGGATCATATGTTAACGAGGACGTTAAAAATACAATGCCGTAATTTCGTTAAAATAACTGGATTGTTGATTGTATCTTTGTAATAATATTTGCAATTTATTTATTGAGATCATGTTGTTTATTAAATTATGTACATTTTCATCCTATAACTATTAATTTGTTCAATCTTCCGCGTGATTGTTACTCTCTAATCTGTATATTTCTGCAGCTTCCACCCTCATACTTAATTTGTTGATAAATTCAATAGAATGATCTTCATGAATAGTTAAAATATCACTAGATTTTTGAAATTAGAATGATTATATTTAATTGTAATAGTATATTACGTAACGTGTGTGGTCAGAAGCATTTTACAAACGAATGGAAAAGTTACGCACGAGTGCGTAATTCCGTGAGTGCGTAAAATGCTTTACAACACGAGTTACGTACTATACTTTACCTACGACCTACTTGTACTTGTGTTTATAAGTGCCAGTTGTATGAAGCATAGTTAACCTAATGTCTATGGTTAAACCATGATCACAGCTATTAAAGTGTTGTACGAAACGTAGTCAAGGATTATTTTGGTTAACTCATGAGTTAACTATGCAATTACTGAACCACCAAAAATGGTGGTTTAACTAAATTTCATTGAATAAACTTCAAATTCTGATTTGACATAACTTACAATTGACTGTTATATAACCTATAATTTTACAACTTTTTATTGTTTACAATGGAAAACGTGGATTATTTTGAAGAATTAACGGATGATGAGGATTTTCTAAACATGATAAGAGAAGTAGAAGAAGGTTTATTTACTTATTTGTATACGACTTTTATACCTTATTGCGATTTTCTGCTGGGTTTTAGGTTTAAGGAGAAACGCTCGCATATTTCGAGCAAGAAAAAATCATTTCAAAGAGTTTACGGAAAATGAGTTTTTTGATAGATTGAGAATATCAAAAGGCACTGCCTTTTTTTTCTTTTTTATGGACCACCGCCAGTGCCTTAAGCATAACATTTTTTGTCAGCATACTTTTTCTTGACTCTCTTTTTAATATTACTACATTTATTTAACAGCACGTCACTTGTTCGGTGTGTAGTTGCACTGATAAAATTAAATTCTTCAGCCAACTGAAGCCACAAATTTTTCTCAAATTTTTCTTATGCCGAGAACTTTCTGCATCCGTTTTCTTACACTCTATAACGTTTTTATACTTAGCAACTAGAGAAATTAGCGTCGATTCTTCAGATGCACTGAAATTTGGAGTACCTACGCTTGTTTTCTTTATCTGCCATCTCTTAACTTCCAAGAGAACACGCTTCTGATCATTGACTGTCGATTAACGATGTCACAGTATACAAAAACTGTGACGACTTTTCAATTTAGTACCAACAATATTGATAAAATGCTCGAATGTTACTAGAGAGTCGGATAGCCAACATAAAAATATTAGTTTGACTGTGGTTCAACTTATCACAACACGAACATCTTTCGTACAACGATTGATTGATTTGACTATAGTCAACATGTGAACCTGGTTCAGTTGATCAATTGTTTAACTACGTTACATACAACTGGCCCTAAGAAGCATAAGAAATAACAGTAACATAATTAGAGGTGCTTGGTAAACTCCATCTCTATTACTATATTACCAATGAAAGAAGCACATTAAATAAGAACTAACGTTTGATCATTATCAATATATTGTTGATAATCAAAAGTCCATTTTTCAATTATAATCATTACATATACTCAGCCATTTGGGTTTTTAATAGTTAAACGTGGCCATATCTAATGTTTTTAAATAGTATATTAAAGTATAAGTGGATATTAAGGTCTTTAAAACACGCGCGATTTTTGGAGCACGACGGCGAAGCCAGAGTGCTCGAAATAGAGCAAGTGTTTTAAATACCAGTTATCCACGAATACTTTACGATATTTTTTTTATTGGTGCACTTTGAAATTATAAATACCGGTCTATAACTACTACAACAACAAGAAATGGAAATCATAGAATGATCATAGATGGAAACGTCAACTAAATGTCAAATGGTTGAATTCGTGACGTATATGATGTACACCTTGCGTTGTCATGGAAATGAGAAAAACATAAACTAATTTGTATTATTGAGTTCTGTGAATGTCAATAGTATTAATTTAAATACCATTTCCTAAGATTTGAAAAATGGAAATATTAAATATAAATGGAAATATAAAAAAATTGACATTTAGACATGATTTAGACCATAGATTTAGACTTCGTTTCTCGACTTGTTGATGTTGCCACGGTAAGTTTAAAACACGCGCTTGCTAAAAAGTTCGATTTAAACACGCTGAGGCGTGCTTTAAATAGGTAAAATGGTTCACCAATAAAAAAATAGTAAATTTTGATTAAAATGGCGACGTCTATTGACAGTTCCTAAGATGTTGCTAGGGAAGCCGTGCGATTTGCTTTACAGCTGTGCAATTTTTTTACAGTGCGTAATAGACGTCATTACATTGATACCGACTGTGTGTTATTGACTGATTACGGGGGGCTCGTAGGTAAAATTATTTTTCCGTGTCTCCAGATTATCGTTCAAATTATATCCCAAAATTATATTATTCATCAATAGAGAGAACTTCTTAATTTTTTTCAATCAATAATATTAATCAATGGCGTCTGAAAAATCTATAATCCACTTGGCAGTTTTTTATTGATGCGTATTAATAGTTATTTATGATATAAGTGTTAAAAGTACATTTTTCTACTACCGTGCGCTTTAACCCACTTTCCCGCACGCATTTTAGCTTTGAAAGTGTCACTTTCCCGCACTAGTGCGGGAAAGTAAAATTATGCAAATTTTGACCTTATTAGATAGTTTTTTACTTCGGAAGTTATAACTATTCTTACACCAGGTGAATAAATAGTCCATCAAATAAAATCTACATGTTTTCTAGCTTTTTGATGCATTTTTAATTTTCTGAAAATATAAAATAATGAAAATATTTTGATGCAACCTTATACATTCTTCAAATTAGTGTCATAAAACACCTATCAAACCACCCGGGCTTGACATAAGAAAAATATATCAAATGAAATTTTTTCATCTACAAATGACTTAAAGTTGTTGCCGTCACCATCATCGTCATCTTTATGTGACCTGCAAACGAAGCCATCCTCATCAACGTCATTCACTCACCAGTTAACACCAAATAACTCCACTGGACCGGCAATTTTAAGTAATTCACAGAATGCAACAAATTGTGTTTCTAATAATAATATTTATAATAATAATTGATAATAATAATAATAATAGTTTTTGGTTAGAGTTTTGTATATGCATGTTAAAATAAAATAAATTTTGAAAAATGGGTTGATATACTTTTTTGTATATACGGTCGTAGAAAAAATAATGTTCCTAACTCATGCGTAAAGTGTCTTTCCCGCCCTTGACCGCTTGCCCGAACTCCGCTTCGCGTCGTTCGGGTCAACTGCAGTCGCGTGCTGGAAAGTATCACTTTCCGCACTTGTTAGGAAAATAACTATTTTAAGGCACGCATGTGAAGGTTTGCAGAATGAGCGAAGCGAATTCTGCAATTCACATGAGTGCCTTAAAAGGTACTTTTAACACGTATATCATACAATATTTATCTACAAACGTTCAAAAAATGCAATAATATAGTTTGAATTAAACTTCAAAAACCATATCAGTCCGATGTAAATCTGTTTGCTCGGAACATTTTGACCGACGAGAAAGATTAATCTGTTCATCTGTCATGTTATGAGGTTATGCTGTAGGCACTCCGGCCCGTAATCTTAAGGGACTAGTGAGAATCTCACCAATGAGATTGATGCATTACGGGTTGCCTGAAACGAGAGAGATTCAATCTCTCAAAGTTCGGACCGATAGAGAATCTCGCAAAAAGCGGTGAGAAGTGGTGAGAAACTTAGAAACCTGCGTATTGGATTTCGTCCGGTGATATTGCAGATCTCACTATTTCCTTTAAAAATACGACAAAGTTGAAATTCTCATGTTTTAGGCAACCATGCAATACACCTATCTCATTGGTGAGATTCTCACTAGTCCCTTAAGAATACAGGCCTTGTCATTAAAAAAATCTCGTATTATTTGTTGACCATGAATAGCTACCAAAATTGCCTCAGGGCTAGACATAGCCGTGAATAATGAAAAATAAAATCTAAAACAAAAAAATCGTAGTCTCTAAAATGAAAGACAGGCAAAAGAGAGGCTAGAAGTTCGTTTATATGTGTGATTGTTCGGGCCGTTCGTAAATAGCAATTTGCTCAGATTAATCTGTGTTCACGTGACCAAAAATCCGTCTCCTCTGAGATGCAAATAACGAACGCAGCTAATGTTAATGAATAAAATCTGAATATTTTGACGTTTGCTTTCAAAATTTGACAATTCACTTTTAGCAGTAGTGCCATAAACATTTTAAGGCACTCAGTGTCTTAAAGTGACATTTTTAAGGCTTCTATGGAGTGCTAAAAATGGCATTTTTAACACGTTTGTAGAAAAAGGAATTTTTGGGGTTTTTCGAATGATTTTTCAAACTGCATTATAAAATTAGGTCGAGAAACGAGGAAGATGTGAAGAATCCCTTAACATGCTGGCAAAAGACAACTAAGTGTCTATAATATGGGTGCCGGCACATGAGGGGACTGCAGGGAATGAAATGTCAGACCAGCTAGTTGAAGAAGGCTCTGAAGAAGCCTTCGCAAGTCCGAAGTCCGAATCCGTTTTGTGGAATCACAAACTCGATCACAAAGGTTTTCATAAGAGGGGAAGTCGGGAGCTGGCTAGTTAAGGAACACCAACTTAAATGGAGGCTGACACAAGGACACCTCCATACTGAATAAGTTAGACAAGGAACTCTCGTCCAGGCTGTTGAAACTGGGTGAAAGAAATTTGAAGACAGTTACATACATGGTGGCTGGACACTGTACCCTGAGGAAGCATCTGCTCAGGATGGGCGAAGTTGGTGAACCTATGTGCAGGGTATGTGTACTCTACGATGAAACATCTACTCACATACTCTGCTTCTGTGAAGACTTAAGAACTTAGACGGAAGCACTTTGGAGTGGAAGTAACACAACCATCACAAATACTAAAGATCTCTACAGATAAACTGGTTACCTTTATAGAAGACACGAAGCTTCTGGAATGGAAGTGGGTGGATAACATGGGTCTAAAGATTCAGTTCAAGCTCCTGGGCTGTTGATCCCAACCCAAGCGTATGAATGAATGAGGATGATGGTGGGAATGCTAACCGGACATTGTAGGCTGGAGAAACATATGCACACAATTTTTCTAGCAGATGACAGCCTGTGTAGGTTCGACCAGGTTCTGCGGAGCACATAATCTGCTAATGATCGGAGAAGAAAAACCGAGGACAGAGAGCTACGCAAGGGAGGCGGTATCCAGGCTAGTAGGTCCAATAAAAGAAATAAAGCTAGATATCGAGCACTGAATAAAGGAGGACCACAATAGATTTGCAAAGGTTGCAGTGGGATAGGACAAAGAGACACTCCAACTCTAATCTAATCTAATAAAATGTGTCTTCATTATCCTGTGCCAGAAAACTATTGAAACTATACACATTATTTCAAATTTCGTACATTCATGAATTTTTCTTTTCAATTATTTATTTCCACTACAGCGTAAAATACATATACACAGAGTGCGGCTAAATTATGGAACAAATTCATTAGTTTGCAAACAATTTACTTTTCACCAGTTTTGACGTGGTGGTAAATTAAGTTGTGGGTCTTATAACAACTCATTCGAAAGTTATTTTGATACCATATTTGGTATTTACTTTTTGTTTGAGAAAAATAAAAAACTATTCACAAATAAATAAAATTATATGTATGAATGTAAATGGAAAATATAATGGACTATTATCATAAGCATATAATATTTATTTTATCAATAAATGTGATGAGCTTATTCTCGCCATAAACAAAGTTATTTATGTCATTCATTAAAACTATTTCTCACACTTTATGTGAGTCATAAACTCTTGGGCTGTAAAACCAGAAATTCAGGAAACAAACGTGAGCATTTGAATTATTCCTAAAGAAAATTCCTGAAAACTAGTAAATGGATTTAATACTGCTAATTTTCACTAGCTCTAGATACAATCCAGTTTCAAATTAAAATTCCACTAAGGGATATTTTATGTGAAAAAAGAGCAGAAAGTGTATAGCGAACTATTGTATATAGGGTGGTACTTTTTGTACTACCATGTCAATATTTTCCATATATTTGTTATATGGAAAGTCACTTGTATAACCTTTCTTATGAAAAATGGAATATTAGATCGTTTAGTTAAAATAGTTAATGACATTTCCCTAAAAATGATGATACTACTAGGTGAAGATCTTGAAACATACTGACTTGACCGGAATTGATTCAAAAATTTAGTCATTTTTCACAATTTTGAAAAAAAAAAATTCGCAAATTCGAGATATTTCAAACTTTCTTTTCCGAAAATTTGTTTTTCACAGCCCCAAGAATCCTTGATACGGACACTAAGCAATTTTTCAATTGCAAAAGTTTTCGAGGTATTCATGAAAAAAGTTTAAAAAACAGGCAAAATAGTGAAATCCTGAATTTTGAACAACTTTTTTTTTCTTTTCCAGAACTTTGTTATGAGAGAAAAACTTCTGACCAAAATTTGTCTAAATCTAAAGGGGTCCAAAGCCTTTCCCTCAATATTACTCTCAGAATGGATATAAATGGATACCTTCCATTGAAAATAACAGTAAAATTGTCTCGTAAATTCAATTTTTATCGCCGCTTAATCTTTTTATTCGCCCTCGTCTTACGAAACAACCTAACTAGAAAGGGAGGGCGTACAAATTTTAATTTACGCCAAGGAACGTTTCACGCAGTGTTGCTAACAAAATTTCATTACATCTAAAAGGAAGCAGCTTCTCACGAGGTGGAGATCATTTCACTTTTCCTACTCTGCAAATAACTGAGATGGAGATATTAACAAATTTCGAAATAGTTATGTATGTATACCAATAACGAAAATCGTCCATCATATTCGAGTCTGTAAATTGATTTACTAGCTAGCATGCGAGTCAGCTATTCGCCGAGCTGCATTTTAAATTTTTTCGTCTATCTTCACAAAAAAATACGAACTTCTGAATGGAAAATAATTTTTTCTTGAAGTCAAGCCACGTCGCCCACAGATACTTTTCGTCCGCTCTGCAAAAAATAAGTATGATCTATCACTATCCATTCTTGTTTATTAGGAACAGTAATATTCTC
Organism: Galerucella tenella; assembly: GCA_910591685.1. Taxonomy (NCBI): domain Eukaryota; kingdom Metazoa; phylum Arthropoda; class Insecta; order Coleoptera; family Chrysomelidae; genus Galerucella; species Galerucella tenella. The sequence goes on from CAJUYH010001682.1 coordinate 12,324, forward strand.
ACTACTCTCCCATTCCTACGTCAAACTTAGCGGATTTCGTGGATAGTTAATTTGAGAACAGCAAATGAGAGTTATTGATCGCGTTTATCTCAACAAAGTTGATCAGGTAGTGATTTTTGGAGTGATCCATCAGTTCGAAATTCTGCTGAACGTGCTAATAAAACCATTGACTTATATGTCAAATGTCAATGGATACAACAACAACAACTCAATTTTATTCGATATATACGACAATAATTATGAAATAGGTAGATATTACTTCTAACCATTAAAAAATGGGAGTTAATCACAATATATTGAATTTTTCTCTTATTTTTTTGAGAATCAAACCACAATAATGTTTTTATTATTATTGTGGTTCGATGTAATGCCGCAAGGAACTTACAAAAGATACAATGAATTTAAAACATACCTTTGGAACTTACTATGAAGAGTTGAACTTCCTGACACACTGTACAATTTATTATTAAAATCATAAGTGGATGGATCCAGAACTATCTCATCTGTCAATGATCAATCGATTAATCAATTCAGCACAACCAGTCAGAGATTATATAGACTGACAAAATGCCCCCAACAGTGAACTACGACCTGCCTCATACCGTCCTAATTCCAAATAGGGATGAATGGGCCCTCCGTAAGGATGAGCTATTAAGAGCAGACAGCTGTTGGTACACAGACGGCTCAAAAACACTCTTAGGCTCTGGTGCAGGTGTATACGGGCGCAGACCTAGGTTAGAAATTTCAACCTATCTAGGATCCTATGCAACCGTATTCCAGGCGGAAATTCACACCATTGTTTCGTGAGTGGAGAGATTGGAGCAAGCCAATCTCATACATAAAACAATAAAAAATTTCTCGGGCAGCCAAGCGGCTTTGAAAGCACTTAGCTCTCACCGTGTAACGTCGAAATTGGTTTTAGCCTGCCAAAAAAGACTCTCCCCAATAAAGTATTGCTGGTCTGGATCCCTGGCCACTCTGGCATGGAAGGGTGCCGCACGTGTTTTTATCGGACCAGAACCTACAATTGGCATAGCAATATGTGTTGCCAAACAAACACTAAATACCTGGACAGCAGAAAGAGCTTTAGAGTTCTGGCATAATTTACCAGGATTGGTTCATCCCTCGAAGAATGTCTCCAAACAAATGTTAGACTATAGCAGGCATGACCTACCTTGTCTAACAGGCCTTTTAACAGGCCAATGTCATCTTATTCATCTTAGGTTGAAACTTGGACTGTCGGAGGATTCGACTTGCAGTCTTTGTCTGGAAGATCATGAAACAGCAGAGCATATAATTTGTGCCTGCCCCGCCGCGGCTCGAATCAGGTATCTGATGTTTGGCAGTTTATCTCTCTCGCCCTCGGACCTGAAATATCATTCACCAAATGAACTAATCGGCTTTGTTAAGAAGCTGAATTTGTTTGGTGAAATCTGAATACGTGTGAACCAGAATAGACTCTTGTGAGTGGCAGTGGAGGGCCTTATAGACCCACACTCATAACCTAACCTAACCTAACTACTGTCTCCAGAGAAATATTATTGGCAAATCAAACCCAAATTCCCTGTTCATGTTTGTGAATGCCTTGTCACTATATTATCCTAGCCCAACGAACACAAATGACTCTACCACTCAAAAACACTGTCACTACACACGTTTCGACCACCAACTAATTGTCTTCATCTTTGTATTTGTGTAGTATTAGTATCCTATTTCCAAGTCGATCCTCTGGTATACCAGTAAAGCATAAATCTACAAGAAAGTTCTGTCGCCAACAGAATAAAATACGTTTTCTCTCGCCTAGAAAACTATTTAAAAAGAAATTAACAGCGCCGGATCATATATCCTCCATCTCTCGGCAAAAGCTTTTTTTTATGCTTGAAGACTAGCTATGGGGTATCAAGTTAATTATACTGTATATTATTTTAATCATATACAATCTGATCTTCGAGCTATAAAGCGTTCACCGTAGAGTATGAAAAATTCTAAATGTCTTTCTTTAGATCCCATGGTAACGACCTGTAATTTAGTTGGATGCGCAACCGTCTAAATTCGTCGACAATCATAAACTGGAACGATCATCGAGTTTCACTTATGCTACATTTTACGAGCTACTGATTTTCAATAGCATTCAAGGCTACCTCTTTGATTTTACAATTTGTTACAAGCATTTCGCATGATACAGAAACGAAGAAAAAAAGCTAAAAAGGAAATTAGTTAAGCTGGAATAAATATCCGTCAATTTTATATAATTGTGAGACGCTGTTGTGGTAATGGTAACTTATAATATCAAATAGAAGTTTCAACGCTGGGAATTGTCCGTTGCGCAGAGGGTTTTGCGGCCAAAGAAATCCCGGTTGCGAATCCTGGTGACGGATATTTTTCAACTTTCCAATTTGTTTCTCCAAATAGTGTTTATTTTTCCTCTACTAGCTGTGAAGTTGAATTTCTCTATACCTCATTTAAAAACCAGGAGGAGTAATTTGAATTTAAGTGGGCAATTTTGTAGACCTCTGATTGGTCAGACTCCTCCCAGTTTCACACACTACTTTTTAATATTGACAACAGCTGATAGTTTCCATTTTTGATAGTTCTGACAGATAAATATACTTAATTTGTCATCGCATCCGCTCTTGTTATTTTATTTATATTTTCGTTGAACTGTTCCTTCAAAAACGTCAATAAGCATTTGTATTGAATATATGCAATTATGGATCCTTCTACTTCGAGTAACAGCTCCTCGCTTAGTCCGGAAAAACAATATAAATGGTGAACTTATAGGTCATTTAGGACCGTCAAAAATCAAATATATTCATAATATATCTACAATTTCTCAAGCAATTGGTAAGATTATTACTTTTATATTAACATGGTATTGAATGCTCATCATTTTCCTTATAGGAGTAAAAGAGTCAACTGTTCATTTTAACCTTTAAAGGAAAACCGAGGTAGGGGAACAAAATACAGTGCAGCAAATATTAGTGGAATACCAAGACTTTCGAAAAATTGTGATAAGTGAATTAAAAATGTTGTTCGAAGAAAAAAATTTATTATCTATATTGGATAAAATTTTGCAAGCTTTGCAACAAATTAAATTCAACTGTGCAATCCTTTGAATAAATGTACTATTTGTTTATTATATGCATGGAGGTTATAAGCTAACGAAGGTTTGAAAAATATATAAAAGAATGGGTTTTGTGAAATTATAGTGAAAATTATGAAATAATTGAAAAACTAACTTATTGACTTCCTTTCTATTGCATTCAGTTATTTGCTAATTAAAAACAGCTATATTAGAGTGATGTGTATATTGTGTATGTTCTAATCCAAGCAAAACAGGACAAAGTTTCACATGTGACAGAATACCCGTCTGTTTAACATCTAACTAATCTACTAGACAGACGAGAAATCGACTTATGACTATGCGTGGCTGATTTCTTCATCAATCAAGGCATATTATTATATTTGGAACACGACTGTTGACTACTTTTTTGGAACACACCCTTTAGTAACTAATCTGGTAACTTTAAGTGATGTGAGTAAGGCTTCTCAAATTACTCCTCCTGGTTAATCAATGGACGATTATAGTGGTTAATAATTTTTTCTATTTATAACCTAAGTCAAAAATGGACAAATTCAAATATTTTGAGAATTCAGGGATGGTAGTTCAACAATATTTTGTGGAGCATAATTTTGTGTACCCAGGAGATTTTCAGTAGTAATACCCCTAGGGTCTTGATAATACCGAGATAATTTTGTCATAGAGAATGCTGAAAGCGTGTTGCTTGATAATAATATTATCTTTGAGCAACACGCTTGAAGGATTCTCTACGACAAAATTTTGAGTATTTATCAAGACCCGAGAATGCTGAAAGCGTGTTGCTTGATAATAGCCCAAGGCCGCAGGCCGAGGGCTATTATCTCAGGGCAACACGCTTGAAGCATTCTCTATGACAAAATTTTGAGTATTTATCAAGACCCGAGGAGTATTCGATAAGATAATTTTTCACTTTGTAGATATTAAAAAATTGATTGTCAATCTGGCGTTTAATAATTTTCAATACAAACTTTATTAGTTTCAATCAAATATTATTCATTTTTATTTAAAACTACAGTTGTGAAAAGTGAAATTGGTAAATTAATTGAATCGTTAAATGCAATACCAAATATTCGCGACATTTTTAATCCAGTTGTCAGTTTGACGTTTAAATAATTTTTAATAAAAAATAAACACCAAACTGAAAACACCACATGTAGGGTATTATCCATGGAGCTACTATTAAGAGGAGATGACACAGTCGACTATCTTATAATAGGAAAGTGGTATCACATGAGTGAAATTAAATTGATTCCATATGGAGGAATGAGTTTTCTTGGTATTTTCTGGAGTTGATTTTTCAATCTCCCTTACTATTTCTGCCTTGCAAATATTTCCAAATCTCGACATACTTTTTGGAATTGTTATATGCTGTTTAATTCATTCTGTTTTTGACATTTATAATTGTCAAATTGACGTGCATTGCTTGGTAAACAGACAGTACCTAAATGCTAGGGTTGCTACGGTAACGTAATTTATCCGATATTTTTATCCACTTGCAAACTCTCTTCCTTCCTATTTAGCCGACAGCAAACTACGATTTTTGTATTCACAAATGGGAATTATTATACATGAATGGGATTGTCGCTGTAATACAGAGGTGATTGGATGAAATTTGCCACATGACTTAAAATTGAGTAATTTGATTGGTTACAATATTCAGTTAAAAATTTTCGCTGTAATACAACGGTGATTGAATGAAGTTTGACACATGACTTGAAATTAAGTAATAGGAATATTGGAATTATATTTCTATGTGTTTAAATTGTAATAGTAACAATAAAAAAGTTCATATGCAGCGTTTTTCCATTAAATATCCTTTGGTAAGTAATATTTCAGCACAAAAATATTTTCACCTTTTGTCTTAAATTTGACTAGTAATGGAAAAAAATGGTAGAGTTTGTTCAACCATACCAACCAACGTATTCTGCTGTTTTACGTTTGTCTTATATTAGTTGAATGTTATTTTACACTTAACCCCAAAATTAAAATCAATGACATATGTTAAGAGTTGTTTTCAAAACATGAAAACTGAACTGTCAAAAGTAACTGATGAAATGTATGTCGACTTCAGATGAGAAGTACGTTAATCACTTCATAATTCCGTCTTATCCATTTCATGAATGAGAGAGCAAGCTGGACAATTTATGACGTAACGGGAAAGGATCATGGTTGAACCAACTCTATATACACCACGGTTTAATAAAATTTGTAGCGCTTTTAATACATTGATATATTTCCAAATCAAATTTCTGTTTAGAGTAAATTCGTGTTATTGGAATACTCTAGCTATTTAACGCAGAAAACTATTAACTAAAACCGCTCTACTGCAAGACTTAAGTTTCCCATCAAACAATCAGTTACCCGGTAGAATACCGAGCTCTCGTAACAAAATATGTCAATATTCCATTTTAAGTGTGCTAACACGTTGAATCGTTTGAAAATATGTTTCACGAATGCGAAGATGCCCAGCAACATGTTAATATCTGGTTAACAGTGCAGTTTAGCCGCCGGGATAACCACGATTTTTAAATGCATTAGATAGTGCATCGAGAGGCGTTTTATCGGATAATTTCCTTTGCTGCGAGTGTTTCGATGGTTCTGCTCGAGTAGCGAATTTAATGCACCAGATGAAATCTGAGTACCAAAGTGTGGTATTCGCATCGAGGCTATTTTACAAAAAAAAGGATGTATAAAAATTTCACGTGGATATTCTCAGTCTATTGTTATAACCCAGTGATGGTCTGAAAATATTTTTTGAATATTAAGGTGATAGTTATCAAAAAAAAAAATTCTTTCACAACTGATACTTTCTTGAACGTTGAAAATTTTCTATCCAAATAAGAAAGACTTGGAAAACCTTCAAATTTTGATTAAATCATTCTTCCTGTGCGTGACTCAAACTTCCCAAGCTTTAAATGGAAAAACTCAAATGCGAGAACAGAAAATGAAAGTTTACTCTGCTTTGATCTTGATATTTGTAAGATTATTTTTCGGTGTCGTTAATTACAGGTGGTGTGTTTAACTTTAACATCACTATCATTGTCATCTCCTAGTATACACCAAGGATATTTCAACGCCTTACAAAGTTGTTGAAGAATAATTTTCAAAGATAAGAGATCGTTTACTAAGATTCAACATCTACTATATACCCCGACAGGCATTGAATTATACTCCCAGCTCCATTTGTGAACTAGTTCCGGCGTATTTGCATCTCATCAGTACTAGGTAGATACCACCCGTCCAGAAACTCTGTGAACAAAGTCTTGGACTGGCATCGAAGTTGAAATCAGATCAATGCATTAATATCAGTGAAGAAAATGCTTAGAATGCGATAACAGCGACATCCACAAAAACCAAAATTCTATATTGACAAAAAACCATCTTGGTTTTACTTCCAAAATTAACCAGGACAAATTGAATATGGAACATCCTTCGAATGAAAAATGGACTGAGTAACAAAAAGAATTCCGGCATATCTAAAACCTGTAATGTAATACGCAGCTCACTGAATTTAATAGGCATGTACAACCCACCAAACTTATCCTAAATAGCTTTATACACATCCTCACGAAGATGGATCAAAACTTGAACACGGGACATCGTCAGCAGTAGTAACAAACAGTGGCACCTATGGATACAAACTACCTGATGATTACAGTATATTCTCAGCGGAACTGTATGCTCTTTATAAGGCGACACAGCACTGCATCGATCATATTTCAAAATCCTTCCTCATAATCACCTACTCACTAAGCACTATCGAGAGCATCAAACAAATGTATCCAACCAATTACTTAATTATGCGAATTAAAGAGCAAATACATCACATCCTTAGTTCAAATAAAATAATAGAGATACTTTGGTCCCTTCACATATCGGAATCGATGGAAATGAACGTGTCGATGCAGCTGCCAAGCAGACAGCCACTAACAACTCCCTACCACTCGCAGAATCCTCAATTCTCAGTTCAGATTTGAAAACGACCTTCAGAAAAAAAATCGGCGACCACTGGAAAGAGCTTTGGACACATTCTCCAACCAAACTGAGAGAAATCAAGAAATCCACTTTACCATGGACTAACCTGCCGAGAACTAGAAGAGCAGAGACGATTCTCACACGGCTTAGAATAGGTCACACACGACTCACCCACCAGCATTTACTTTCAAAAGACATTCCACCCATATGTGACATGTGTAATGTGCAAATAAGTGTATCACATATATTAGTGCAGTGTCCTAAATTTAAATTACAAAGAGAACTTCACGGTATTAAAGGTTCGTTAGAGAACATACTAAACGAAAATCACAACATAGAAAATGTATTAGGGTTCCTTAACCAAACTAATCTTTGCTCTAAAATTCAAGGTACCTACCACATAACTGTATGTACTGTATTGTATTTTATTGCTAACTAAAACCTTGTTTCTTGTATTGTCCCACTGCTAATAACTCTTAGTGGTTGATGCAGTTTGATATTAAAATAAAATAAAAAAAAAACCTACCCAATTTTTCGAATTATATCCCTTTTTCTCCGTTATACAAAATTTAGTGGCTCTCATCATTACTAGGCTCTCTCCATAGCATTGGGGAATTGAATGGAAGATGTATCTTATCCTACAATGACCACCAAAGTAAAACAATCATACATATTTCACAAAACAGATCAGGAAGGCACTTTTCATCTTGGTTCGCAAAAGAAAATTCAAAATAAAGAAGATATGCACTTTCTTTCAAATATATGAAAGGTTTTCCATTATTTAAAAGCAACTATCCACAACCGTAGCAAGAAAGATCAGATCTTTGAATACTTGTACACTTCCCACTTGACATTTCAATTCGATTTATTGATAAAAGGTATAAAAGGCAAATAATTATCATCAAGCAGACATTGAAGCACTGAGTTCTTGTGTAATCCAACATGGGAATGCTTGGAAGACTGAATAACTGGACAACAACAATAACATAGCCGCCTCACTCTAGGTACCAGAACAAAATGGAATGGTATGAAATGAAATATTTGATAAACCAGCAAACAGAAGGGCTCAAACGTCAGGGCTGGAACCTTTTTACGCTATTGGAAGCAAGAGGCAACGCTGTAAAAGGTAAACTACAACTATGTGAACTGCTTAAATGAGCACCTCAAAAAGCACAAATTAGTTGAACAAGATGAATGTGGATATTTTAGAATAGAACAAGAAACGTACATTCTCATACTTGTGGAGTACATAGCAATACAAAATCTCTTTGCACAATACCTGGGAAACTACTGAATAGAAGAGGAACACTAACTCAAATTGGATCCTTCGTTAATCCTAGAATTTCTTTAGAATTTATGACTTAAGGAACTACTGCGCTCTGAGACCTTCCTGAGAAAAATATCAGAAGAAATAGTAGGACGGCACAAAAGATCTCCTGTTACTATATGCCTTATACTCAATCGGGCTTTGAAAGTATATTCTGTGAGAAGAAGTGATTCAATCGAAAACAAGTAATCATAATATCCACGGATAATCTACGAATTACTTATTAATAATGATACATTTTGTTAAATTACTGTGTGTGCAGTCTCTGCTTTATTAATTGAGACTGCTGCAGAATTTAAGTCTTGCTATATTATTACATTGTTATGCAAAATCTCTTCAGTAAATTCTCTCCTATCCTCTACATAACTCTCTGCTATTACCGAGGAACGCCAACCACCATGACGCTTCAATCCAAGAATATCAACATTACTATTAGCCAAAAGGGTCGCTGCAATCCTCCTAAATGAGTAACCGGTATATTTCTCGGGAATAGCTGAATTTAAAAATTCTGTGATTTTAAATGGCCAGTCCAATGAATTCTTCGTATTATTCAACTTTCATGATAATGTCTATCCCATGAAATGATAAATGTAATCTTCAAGCTATTCATTTTCAAGAAAATACTGAAATAAAAACACTCTTATGAACCCAATCTCAAAAACATCAACTTATGAATCTACCTTATTATTAATCGTTTTTTATTTCTGTGCCGGACCTGTATCTAACCACAGAACCAACAACAAATTTAGCGAAGAGGAAGAAAAGGAAGAGAAATACAAAACGAAGAAGGCTAGGACCTTGACAATGTGGTATCTTTGAAGTTCGTTGGCCTCGCTTGGCCTTCGTATGTTGGTAGAACTGCATCTTGTTTCACGTTATGTGATCGTGTCATAATGTTCGCGATCTGAGGACGATGAGCCATTATTGTAACTTCCGGTGGACCTCCAAACCCAGTTTCGCGATGAACGAGTCGGAGATAATACATAATATGAGAGAGATGATCGAAAATTGGGTCTCGAATATGTTAACCTTTGAAATATATTTTTGTTTTATTTTATGTGAATATTTCCATAAGAACTTTGGAATAGTTAACAAAACCCATTTTTTCTTCTCCCTATATTGTAAACAATGCATTTTGACACTGTTTTGAAGGACATAAGTAACAATTACCAAAAAGGTATCGATTGCCATTTATTGTGGGTCAACTTACTACCCTTGGGTAGTCATTATTTACTAAATTTTAATAAATGTTTTACCGTTTTCCTAAAATTTTTATGAAATGTTTTGACTACAAAATTTCTCCTTCTCTAACCAAGTTTTCTGTTACTCTTATGTCCGATTTCACCAACCATTTCCTATAGTTAGGTAGGTAATACCTAAATCAGATTTTGAAACGACAAAATAAAATTCACGTTTTACCATGCGCTAAGAAACGCCTAAACATGATGAAAAATACCCAATATTGTAACTCTCAAGTAATTCTTAGCGCGTGGTGAAACGGAAATTTCACTTAGCAATTCCAAAATCTGATTTAGGTATCACCTTACTTTAGGAAATGGTTGGTGAAATCGGGCATTAAAGTACTGCTGTCGTCGTTATATATACTTAGAAATATATGTTTCCCTTCATGAAAAGGATGGACTTCAGGATGGAATATTCACATCATTAGCTTGATAGATACTTTAATACAGCATATTTTTCGTGAAAGTAAACCAAAAGCACAGTTTTTGAAACTGTAGTAGCAGTCTTTGTTCGGCACCACTTCTTCAAGTATTGATACGTTCCTTTTTACCTTTTCCTTGATTTCTCTGGCTGCAGCGACAGACAAGCGATATTCGTCGATTCTTCTATATTCATTTTAACTACCTACACACTAAATGGAGCAATGGAACAACAGAGCAAAATATAGAGGAAAATCATAAAACAGTGGTTATATTGAAACTGTATCTGAATTTTTTAGTGAATTGAGCCTGTATTTTTGGAAAAAGTTATTATAAAAATCGTATCTAAATCATTTTATGCCTTGTTTTAAAACTGAGAGAATCATTTAAGGAAGCTAATTGACAATTACGTGAAATATGTATTGTACTATTTGTAATGCTCGCAGTTGTCGTTGCCAATGAGGGATCAAGACATTGTCTAAATATCTAATCACTGACTATGGACAATGACGAAAGTAGTAATCAAATGTCACATTTTATGTCTAAATCATTCTTTATATGCAGTTAAGGAGCAGGTATAATATAAACTAAAAGTAAATAGAAGTTTTGATATCCAAAAATACCATATTATTGTCCTGTAATGTATATCAATCAAGTTAAAATATTCACAAAAATATGATTTTATTTCGAATCTTATTTATAATTAACAATAAAAAACAAGCATGGACTCTATCTTTTGTTTATAAACTGAATAAAATAATAGAAATGGCAATAAACTGTGGTCAAAGATCACAAAGAAGCATTGGTTGTTATATAACATTGCCACGTTTAACTATGAAAAAACTGAAGTGCTAACTATGTAGTGATAATAATTATAAATGGGTCTTTTTATTATTAACAATATTAAAAATATTATTAAACGGTAATTTTATAATGTGCTTGTTCCTTGGATTTATTCTATCAACATTATTTTTTCAATTCATGAATATTGAAAGATGAACACTCTTCCAAATTTGCTATGGGTTTCTTTGAGCTCTGGCAGCGTTGTACGAAAACCATAATTACCACACCCTCCGAATTACATAATTGGTGATTTGTATCGACCTGACTTCTTATTGGCAAGCGCGTGCGTGTGTTCTTCCCTCTCACTTCCTCAATTGACTGATATTGATTTATCCAGTGGCGTTGGTATTGTCAGTGACCTTTGTATTTTCAGTTTCACTTGGTAAAATAGGTACCGTATGCCATTTGTACGTCTGACAGTATGTTTTTCCTCGCCTCTTACCGATGCAGCATAGTTTCAGCCAAACTATACTTTGTTAATATTAAAACAATAAACAACAAAGACAGAGAAGTGCTAATAAAGATTTGACTTATCAATATTTCAATATAAATTGAAACAAAATTGACAGATGTCGTTGTCAGTTGCTTCGAAGAAGCTGTGTAAAACCGGCTGCAAAATGACCAATCGCTAGGTAGCCAGAATTAAAACTCAAATCGCTCCTCTTTGTTCAAAAACTGGGTTAAGTATTCACAATTCATTTATAAATAAGCATTTCCATATTATACAGTATGTACTACTGACCAAAACCTTGGGTAATAATAAAAAATAGGGCGACGAACCAGCACTGAAGTGGAACGTGTTTGATGCAATAATTACAGTCAAGCAAGGTCGAACATGGTTAGTACTTGGATGGGTGACCATACCAGGGAAAACAGCGGACAGCCTGCAGCGGACTAGCATATCACAGCTCGCAGGCATTATACCAATAAGCACGAGGTATAATGTAGATATGCCGTCTTTCGGAGGAGACGAGTCCATGGATGTTGGGCTCGTTAAAGAATGTTACCATTGGTTGGAACACTAGTAGGTTAGCCAAAATTTCCGGTTAGGGGTAGAGTGCTCCGGGCGTCGGTGATTAGCCTTAGTCGCAGAAATAGACCGACGTTAAATAACAGAATAAACTAAATAATAATATAGAATATTGATACTAGAACTATTGAAAATTGTTTTTTATTTATAATATTATTCGATGGCTTTTTGGATATGGATAAAAATATCAGTATTTTTATATAAACATCAAATGCACACTCGCTTGCGCTATAAGCTGATCTGGACTGCCCTTGTAAACTCATGTACAGACTAAGTGCAATGGTTTTGAATGACACACCTAAATCTCTCATACTTCCATTATGGATAATTTTATATCGCACATCTAATCGTCAAAAGAACCAAATATAAATAGTAATTGCATAATCAATTTCCAATTTATAATTTTTTTATCATATATAGTTAGTCAACGAAGTGAGTCAGCCCTCCCAAGTTCTAGAACAAGCCCCTGGTATAGTTTGTCTCAAAGTATATCGTCTTCGCTTTTGACGGCAATCATCTAAATACGACTGTTTACGACCTTCTTAAAATAATTTTACCTGAAATGAAGCCCAACAAGAGTCAAGTGACAAGGCAAGGGTGGGCCTGGTTATAATTTATTCAACTTAATAGTATTTAATAATCTCTCATTCAGGAGGAAAAGGGAAGAAATCTAATAGAAATAGTCTCCGCATATTAAATAAAAAACAAAGGATGTATGATAGAATTACAAAAAGATAGATATTTGTGAATTTGATCCCTTTTGAAATAATTTGATATAGTCCGCCACTAGTGATCTCTTCTACAGCACCTATTGACCATATGATTTATTGCAAATGGCAGACAAATTTCATGATTGCCAGCAGAAGCGAATATACTCAAGACAAACTATACACCTTTTATAATTCATTAACATTTTAGTGAGCAACATTCAATTCACTAACTATTGAGACTTCAGATAAGATTTTATTTTTACTGAAATTATATTCCTTCAAGCCTCCGAAGACGTCTATGGTTTCAAGCTTTTTACGAGCATCACAAATTATTTCATTGTATGCTATAAATATGAAGCATCCATAATTGAACGCGCATTCCTCGCAAGCTTCATTAAAGAAGATCCCGAGATTAGTGTTCCATGAGCTGGCTTTTCATAATGAACGGAAACTGAAAAACGAAAAGCTGTTAATAAAAAAAATATTTATTGAATGGCTTTTGATTTTTCAAACTGTATAAAAGAATCCATGAACAATTCATGATAAAACTTACTTTAATGGGAATTATATGAATTCATTATAGCTATTTATGCAACCAGTTATGCGTCATTTTGTGTAACGAGTAGAATGTTGAGCGAAGCTAGCGAGTCCCCGCAACATGGCAACAACATGAAAACAACATGATTCGATTCGAATGAAAGTTTCCATGATATTTCCATACTTGATATTTAGTATGTTTATTTTAATTGTTGTTACTTTGAGTATTAATACCCCGATATTTTGCAAAAATATTCAAGTCAACTTCCATGAATTCATACTTCCTCGTCTCCGGGAATTAACCTAACTAACTGTTGAAATTGTTTCATACATGTTTATAATTCATAAAATAAGAGTAAATATGCTCTATACGTTTCTAGATGGACCTTATCATCTCTAGTTGTCCTTAATTTTATATAATTAAACTTTATTGTGCGGGGTAGAATTCAATGAGACCTCTGGCGGAAAAAATTGTATCTGTCGCAACGAGTAAAATAATTCGTTTTGCATTGTTTTTGTATTATATGCAAGTCGACTTAATTACCGTAAATTCGTACTTTATTTGTTTAATTTTGTGTCAGTGACAAGTTTGAAACTGTGTTTTTCTATTTAACGCAACTGTCATCATTTCCGAGGTAATATTCTTATATAATCAGAGATATTATGAAAGAGGTTATGTTATTCTATTTTTTGTTTTCATTGCAGATCAAAGAGAAAATAAGTCGGTATTAAAGATTAATTATATTACCCAATACAAACCTACCTTCCCTGCAACTTGTGTAGATATAATTATATCAAAAATGGAATAAAAACGCGGAATCAGACCTAAAACTAAACAGTTAATTGAACGCTTGTTGTACTTTTCGCAAACATCAACCATACCTATTACTCCAAAAATAAAAATATTAGGAGTCAAAATTTAGTTTAACAACACAAAATACTAAAGCACAATCAAAGAAAAAGCAGAAGTTTTACAAAACACACACTGAAAATAACTAAAACAGCAAAATAAAACCACTTAAATATCAAAGGGCTTATACGGCAGCTGATTTGTTTTACTTGTTGCTAAGATGACATCGACATTTCAGAGCGCCATCTATCGAATTCTACTTTTCCCAATTCTTCTCTGTCTTGTTTTTATTAACTGGTGAAGAAATCAAACGTCACCAGTTGCATAATATTTTCCATGATGTAACCAGTTAGACACCGTTTCTCATAAGAAGAAGCCATGTGAAGTTTGTCAAATGTCTTGCGCAGAATTCAAAATCCGTCTTGTTTATCATTGGCTTTACAAACTAACATCGTCATTCAAAGTATTTTCATATATACCTTTGTCTATTGTATGAGAAATTCGAAAAGCTTCAAATTATTCCCAAATATATTTAAAAATTTTGTGTTTACCCACAAAATGTGAGAACGTTACGCTACTGTCAAATGTCGAATGTCAATTTTACAATATGGCGGTGGTTTTGGCAAGTTTGCGCATACGACTGTAACTTCAAGTGGCTTCTTCGGAGTCAACGTGAAATGTCAAGATTAAATAAAACGCTTTCTGCTAGTTTTAACAGAACATATTTTTCATGCCCTAAACGTCTTGAGGAATTTGAACGTATCAGGTGAAATTATTTTCTGTATGTTCCTTGTGGTATATTATTCATTCTTTTTTTAATTTCCCAAGAAGTTAAAAAAAGAGGTGAAATTATTGCTAAAAATAATAAATGATTTTCTCAAATTGGTTTTATTAGGTATGTTTGAAACAGTGGTCAAGTAAAATGATATCCAAGAACTCGTATCTCTAGGAATAGCTCAATCAAATGTCAATTACATATAATCAAGTTTTCTTGCTTAAGGATAAAGGAAGCCGCTAATACGTCTTGATTTTTTAATCAACATCCCAAAGAGACGTGAAAGCGGCGGATTCACAATTTTGTTCGGAATATTATTTAGCGCTATGCATTCACGTCGAATCATAAAACTGACATATGTCAATGCGAAAATACCTGCATAATTCAGTTGATGTAATGCACGACGAAACAAACATCCAGAATAACAGATATAATAATAAAGACACCCCATACAACCCTAAAGTTCTACTTCAAATGCTTTGGAGAGTAAGTATTGAATTGATGTTACTCCCTAAAGTTCAGGGAATGAAATGGCGGACCAGCTAGCTAAAGAATCGTTTTTTGCAATCACAAAGGGATACATAAGAGGGGAAGTCGAGAGCTGGCTAGTTGAGGAACACCAACTCCAATGGAGGCTGAAACAAGGACACCTCCATAATAAGAGCCTACTGAATAAGTTAGACACGGAACTCTCTTTCAGGCTGTTGAAACTAGGTGGGAGAAATTTGAAGACAGTAACCGACCTGGTGATTGAACACTGTACCCTGGGGAAGCAGCTGCACAGTATGGGTAAAGTTAGTGAACCTATGTGCAGAAAATGTGAACTCTACGATGAAACATCTACTCATATACTCTTCTTCTGTGAGAACTTACAAGGACTCAGACGGAAGCACTTTGAAGTGGAAATAACACAATCATCACAACTATTGAAGATCCCTCCAGATAAACTGGTAGCCTATATACAAGACACGAAGCTTCTGGAATGGAAGTAGGTAAATAACATGGGTAATGGTACAAATATTCAGTTCAAGTGCCTGGGCTGTTGAGTTGAGGTGGTGTTTCTGAAAATTCTCCTACTAGTTTAAAAACAAGATATAGTTATGGATATAACCCCCAATTTCTTTAAAAAAAATGTTATTGTTAATTACGCATGAGTAACGATAAATAATTTATCGTTACAATGTTTTGCTGTGTAAAAAATTCTAATTAGAAAATGTAATCAAACTTCCTTCTGGTCACCGAATTGTAAATGAATGTTGTAAGATATCCCAAGGCTGAATTCGTACCTAAATTAGGAAATGCTTGTTTCATAAAGAAAGATTTCATCCAGCAACTTGTTTGTTATTTTATGTTCTCTTTAAAAAAAATTTACTCCGCACTCCAGCACTAACGACACATACATTGTGTGAAAGCCGGATGAAATACTTTTATTATTTTTGTTATTAAAAATCCAAAGAAATGTCGATTTTATAGTATAAATTGATATCCTGCAACAACAAATTTTGTGGTAATAACTTTTACAGATAAGGACATTTGGCAACAGCGGTTAAAATGAGGGGGCACTGAACACACGCCCTGACTGCGTACAATTATTCTTCTTCCTCTTTCAAGTAGTTTTTCTCATATTTTCCTTGTCGTACTTGTGTAAATCGTATGTCTCGAATAACTTTTCGCGATTTGTATAAGACATATAGGTAATTTTTTTAAATTAGATTCACAGCTCATTCCTTATAAACCATTTCAATATTCTCTTTCCTACTTTATTTTTTATTACTTTGTAACCTAACCTTCGTCTTCGTTTTAAATAATCTACATTACCAACCACTATTACAAAAATTTTCAACAACCATTTTCAATTGTTAAGAATTTAACTACTAGTACTTACCTTGAGCTTTTGTCATTATTAATTTTACAACTGTCATCTAAAAAAACTGAGGTTATTGTCATTTTTGTTTCAAAATGGGACAGGAGTTGCAGTGCGCGACGCCGCGGAGAAATAAGAAACTGCTTTGAGAGACTATTTCGAGGATAGATTTTCCCACTCTATACCTTGTTTTTAAACTAAGAGGAGCGTTTTGAATTTAAGTTGCCGCCCGTTTCACACAGCTTTTTTGATACAACTGACAACGATATTTGTCAGTTTTGGAGTTTATATGAAAATATTATAACCTCCATCTTTATTAGGTGTAACTCAGTTAATTGCTGTTTTTATTAATAATTCAGTTTGATAAACAAAATCTATGCTTGTACTTTCTTGTTAATAATATAAGTTTCCAAGTATAATTATTATCTCATTATTGTGAATATATCTACATCAAGCTTTAATCACATTACAGTACATTAGGGTATTTCTTGATATCAAAACTTCGGTGGACTTCTAGTTCGTGCTCAAATGTGAATAGAGAATAATTTAAACATTCAGTAGCTTTTTTTGTACATATTTAGGTATATCATCCAATTTGACATGAATTACCTATAACCTCACATTTTGTTCACAATAATGTGACATTTGGTTACAACTTCTGCTATGACCTGTGGCTAATGATGATTCAAATTGTAGAATTGCATTGATTCCTCATTGGACACGACACCTGCGAACAATATAATTCATATGTCACATAGTTGTCAATTAGTTCGAAAAGTCTGAAGACTAACCTTTCGGAACACCCTCTTAATCTAGTAACTTTTGGTGGTGTTTCTTAAAATTCTCCTACTAGTTTAAATACAAGATATTGTTATGGATATAACCCCCCATTTCTTAAAAAAAAATGTTATTGTTAATTACGCATGAGTAACGATAAATAATTTATCGTTACAATGTTTTGCTGTGTAAAAAATTCTAATTAAAAAATGTAATCAAACAGACCTCTAGGATAAACCAAGACGGATTTTATTGCAGTCGTACAAAGTTTAAGTCTTGGTGAAAAAAAAGATGAAAAAATAATTTCAATTATTAAAAAAAGTTATACAGTAATTGAACGTTTAGGTACTGGAACCAATCGTTTTCAAGTATTTAATTGTTTTACCGTTATTTTACCTTCTTGCTACATCATGTGTATTCGCTCATAAAGCAATAATACCAAAAAAATATCGAAGCTAGAGATCATAATAATTTGGTGAAAATATTAGGATGAAACCACGAGAAGTCGTGATTTAATTTAAAAAATATTTCTCGACATACAGTGTAGTCAATCCTCTCAAAGCGAGTTTAGATAATTGAAGTTGAAACTAAGCTGGCTGCAGTTCATATTTCGACAAAAAGTCTCATTCACTTTTGTGAAAATATCATTTCAATGCTACATTTTACCTTTCAGTTGTGAATAAAAAAAAATTAATGTTCCATCTTTTACTGCAACCTGATTAAATGAATGATTAATTTAACTTACGAGGGCCACTCTAAGAGATTTAAGATAATTGTTAGAAGGATATTCTCAAAGCAGTTGGACTATTCATTCATCTATACGTTTGGGTTGGGCTCAACAGCTCAGGCACTTGAACTGAATCTTTGTACCATTACCCATGCTATCTACTTACTTCCATTCCAGAATCTTCGTGTCCTCTATATAAGCCATCAGTTTATCTGGAGGAATTTTCAGTAGTTGTGATAGTTGTATTATTTCAACTCCAAAGTGCTTCCGTCTGAGTCTCACAGAAGTAGAGTATGTGAGTAGATGTTTCATCGTAGAGTTCAAATTTTCTGCACATAGTTTCACTGACTTTGCCCACTCTGTGCAGATGCTTCCTCAGGGTACAGTGTCCAGACACCAGACCGGTAACTGTCTTCAAATTTCTCTTAGCCAGGTTCAATAGCCTGGACGCAAATTCTTTGTCTACCTTATTCAAATTGAATTCACAAGTGAAATATTCCGATTCCAAATTCGCCATCTATAGCTACTTTTCAATTATAGTGATGGTATTTTAGATACATTCAGGAATATAGACAATGATGAACAATGAACTACACCAGAAGTTAAAAAGGCTGCAAAAGTAACATGGCTCTTTCGATTAGCGTAAAAATTATTACTTCTCAAGATATCATAAAAAAATCAACCATTTTACAATTCACATATTAAAATTCGACCCTTGCTCTGGGGGTAACATTCTTTGAATTCATTTTAAAGAAGTCTGAGTACATTTTTGTTGAAGTGACATTTATTTTGTGGTAAAACTCACTCCAGACTACACTGTGATTATAAATTTTGACAAAAACCGAGTTAAAATGTATAAAATGTATGCCATTGTGAACGGTCCGTTTATTAATCAATCCAGTGAATTTTTTGCATATGTCAACATTCAAATCTCCTTCACTGAATTTGATGTTTTTCAATTGACGAAATATCCTTCTTTTTAATAAAAAGCTGACGCACCCCAGTCCCTTGTCGTTTATAGGGATTTAATTTATATTTTCGTTCATTTTCGTTTCATGTTGTTCTCCAAAACACATTTATCAGTTTTTTGTCAATTAGTGGAAAAAGTTTGCCCAGTAAAATACGAGAATGAGAAAGAAAAATACGTCAGTGCTAAAAATTCAATTAAACCTCGCTATTTGATCATAACCGTAACATTCAGGAGGGTTTTATTGAAATACAGAGAAGTTCACTTATTGGAAGAAGTTTTTTTTTCATTTATTAACTTAAGTAAAA
This sequence comes from Galerucella tenella, assembly GCA_910591685.1. Lineage (NCBI taxonomy): Eukaryota > Metazoa > Arthropoda > Insecta > Coleoptera > Chrysomelidae > Galerucella > Galerucella tenella. The sequence goes on from CAJUYH010001682.1 coordinate 31,775, forward strand.
TGTTCATTCTCTCATTTTCTGCGTTGCCTTTTTCTCCCAATATCATATTAGAGACGATATATCATATTCCAGTGCTTCCTAGGCAAGGAAGTAACGTTTTAAAACTGATTGAATAGCTGCATTACTATCCGACATGATGATAATTAATTGCCTTCTAAATACAGTTGTCAGAACCAAACATGAGCCCCGGAAAATATGCGAACTAAAATAAGGTCATCGCAAGCAGCCAATCAAGAGCCAATGTTAACGATTGTCCATTAGTAATTGTTAAATATAATCGAAATAATATGACCGAGTGATTTCATCAACATACATCATTTTATTCATTCTGTATCAATGTTGTCAATGCGAGGATGATTATCCGATTTTTAGACAATTTCACTAATTTCGATCCAATAGTTTTTCGAATATTTTGTAGAAGGGATATATAAAATGGCTATTGTTTTTGGGGATTTTTCATATTGTCTGGGGTCGAAGACTTTATTTAAATAACCAATGTGTCCTTTTGGTAATTTTGACAAATTCTGATAATTTGAATAGTAAGTTCGGGTAATTTTCATTTTTGCATCGGCAACACTGGACTATAACCAGTTCATATTTTGTTGCTTAAATATAATAGCCCTCGGCCTGCGGCCTTGGGCTATTATCAAGCAACACGCTTTCAGCATTCTCTATGACAAAATTATCTCGGTATTATCAAGACCCTAGGGGTATTACTACTGAAAATGCCATTAATTTGAAATTCGCGCACAAACAGATATAACTGATGACATAGCAAGAACGTTCATAAAACTTCGAAAACTGACAGTGTACTTGTCAGTCAGACCACAGAATACACCATCCCAAGAGGAAGCGAAGCTTGTGATATTTTACAATTAATTTTCTTAGTGCGCTTGTCTGGCAGTCGCCATTCTAAGCCCGTTATCTGTCAAAATGACATGTTATTTCATTTTGTTGTAAGCTTTTTGATTATTTATATATTTTTTTTTGTGTTTTGAACGATAAAATTTGTTAACAAAATTACATTTATTAGTTATGGCGCCAAAAACTTGTGCAATTCGTGGCTGTCATTCAAGTGATTGAGACGGAATAAGTATGTTAAGATTTCCTAAAGTTAAAAGGTTTTTTGATCCAGTCCCAATGTCAATCAGTCCAGTATCTTCATTTTGTGCAGTACTATAGAAGACATGACTTTTTAGTGACATCCCATCAATACATATGGTACACTGTTTGAATCCATTGGACATTGTCTGAAACTTTATTTCTAGAGCTTTAAATATTGAATCGTAACCTAAACCAGACTTGAAAGCAAGTTTTTTGGTGATTCTTTGCATTCTTCGTTTTGTTTAATTTATTCATAAAGTTGTATGCCGTTGATTCCAAAAAATATAGTGTCAATGCAAATCACTTGTGTTCTACAAAATACCATCTTCCTAAGGGTTCTCTGCATTTCAGTAGTACTTGCGCTTTTAAAATTGATGCCAGAGGTGATTCAAGAGATTTCTCACACATTTCTTAGAAGTCTTCCAGGTTGTATATTTACTGAAATTCTTTCTATTGTAAACTGATATTATAAATATATAATCTATTATTATTGTATTGGTTTTTAGACTTACCCTATCCTAGATATAGTACTACATAAATACATACTTACACATATAATTTCGATACCAATATAAAAAATAATAATCATTTGGTGAAACAACAGCTAATTATTTTTAATAATGGATGGTACTCCAAAAACAGAAGCTAAAACTTATATTTATATATTTTCCACAATATTTGTTGAGCTGTTAAATTAACTTTAACAATTCATAAATTGAGTTTAACAATTAAAACTTTGTCGAAACAAGTCATAAAAATAAACAATTATTATTTGAGATTCTTTGGTTTCACTTTTTTGCGTGTAGTTAACATTAAATTTAAATTTTTTTAACAATTTTCTCACTGTAACTTGATCCGTTATCTGTCAACGTCAGTTTGAAGGTCACGAAATTTTGCCCCCAAAAGATCAACAGATTTACGCCGGCTTTCGCTTCTTGTTTGGCTGGTGTATTCTGTGGTCAGACGACAGGGTAAACGCTACTCATTGTGCGTTTGTGATTCATTATTAATTTTTTTCTCAAATTTGGCTTGTAGTGGAAAAAATTGTATATACACCATGGTGTTGAAGACATTTATAAGCCTTGCACCTTGGTGTATAATATACTATTTGTCTGTTTTGCTGTAGCTCAACTTCACTCTCGATATAATATATCTGGATGTTTCTTGTTTTCATATCTTTCATAGTTCGGCTTCCTCAATAAAGCTTACAGTATCGTGAGAGTATTCCTGTACAAAGATGTTATAGCCACAAGCTACAAACATTTTTACTTTCAAATAGTTCGACCATGTTTCTTATCCAGTGAAACCTAAAACGTTTTAAACTTGCATTAAATAGATGTAGTTTATTTTACATAATGTCTTTAGTTAGAGGGTCGTGACTAGATTAAAATGGTGTTAAGCTCGATAACAGCAGAATAAGAAAACATATTTTACCGAAGTTTATGAAAAATACCTTGAAAAGATTAATCTTGGAGCTAATAAAACATTCTCTGCCTCTACGAGCTCATAAATATGTGAAAAAAATTAAAGTCAAGAAAACTGAATTTTAATATACAAGTTGGTTGAACAAAATAGTTTGAAACAAATTTGAAAATATTATTAACAAGTTGATGCACATGGTGAACAAAATGCAACGAATAGGCCGATGAATTGCCAAGCAAGGAGCAGCAGAGGTCAAGAAAGGGCCAAATGCCTTAGTGAAGAGAGCATCCACCAATGGATGAGCAACCAGGCGTTGCGCTGGTGGTGTAGCGAAAAAGGCTGGCTAAATTATTCTATAAACGTCCTTCGGCTGAACTGCCACACGACTTACTATGTCAAAGTCGAGAAACGACGAGGATGATGGTCGGAATGCTGACCGGACATTAAAGGCTGAGGAAACATAATATGCACACAATCCGCGGAGTACTCTGTGAGTGCGATGGCCTAGCAAGAGTGCGGTTTCACTCACTCGGATAAGAGAAACCGAGGGCAGGGAGCTACGGAAAGGACGCGGTATACAGGATAATAATTCTAATAAAAAGTATAAATCTAGATATCGAGCTTTAAATATAGGCAGGACCACAATAGATCTGCAAAGGTCGCAGTGGGATTGGACAAAGAGCCAATCCAATTTTAATCTAATCAAATCTAAAGGTGAACAGAATAATTATTATACTTTCCCATACGAGACCGCAGCGGAATTCGGGCTCGCAAAGTAACTGATAAACTTGTTGGCTTGTATCTAATTATTTCATGTCTAATTAAATGATATCTTGTTGTGTCTCTTTCGCAGTAGTTGGGGTAATTGATATCAACAATTCTTATCGAAACCAATTTTTAATCAAAATTGGAAATTGTAATATTCCCTAGATAACGTCTTTGGTCTTTCTGTTTGAAAATCACTAAGACGTCCGCAATCATTGCTCTGATTATGATGCAAGGAAACCACAAAACATTTACATCCCGTATTTGGTTAGTAACATACTATTG
>CAJUYH010001683.1:0-36438 GCA_910591685.1 Galerucella tenella
GAGAATGCTAATTTCTCATAAGAATTTTTCTCATCTCGTGGGTTAGACAGCAAAAAAAGTCACGCTGGATTTTAAAAAGTAGGGCAAAAGAAAAAAGTTATACAAGCTCAACGTATTTACTGCCTACTCTCTTCACGTGCAATGATAAAATTATATAACCTGCTTTTTTACATTAAAAAGGAAACATTTATAAAGAGTTCAGGAATAATAACGGTCATCCTCGATTCATCCATATCTGCAACTATATAATCCTGGAAAAGTGGGAGATTTTCTCTCTATATTCACAGTGAATGACTTTGCCGAGAGGTTGCGCGTTCACATTTATATACAGAGAGGTGCGGATATTTTCGATCTACATAAATTAGGAGTGAAAATACATAAAGAAGGGAATAATAACGCTGAAATTGATGAACGCATCAAAAGTGCCCTCAATCTGTATTATGCAATAAATAATACTTTCATTCGCAAGAAAGACATGTCAAAAAAAAACAAAAATGACAGTCTATAAAACCGTTTTTTCAACCAATTTTAACGTATGGGAGTGGAAACTGGGCTCTTACGAAAAAGACAAAAAGAAAATTACAAACGGTTGAGATGAAGTATCTGAGAGCAGTATTGGGAATCACAATAGGGGACAAAATTAGAAATGATTATATAAGAGAACAGCTAGAAGTAGAACCCCTGGGAAGAAGCATAGAAAGGAATCAGTTAAGGTAGTATGGCCACTACGCATGAAAAACAAACAACAGGCAAACATTATATGGCAAACAAAAGCATGTGGAAGGCGACCAATGGGAAGACCACTTAAAACCTGGGATGATGCAGTAGCGGAAATCCTGAAAGAGCGTGGACTAAATCGGCAGGAGGTGAACTTAAAGGCTAGAAATAAACGGGAAAGGGCTAACTTTGTACATAGTTGAAAACACATTAACACCTTAGGGTACAGGGTAAGGCTCTGGTTATATATAATATATAAATTATTTCAAGTGTATCATCTTCTTGTGCTCTTCCTACAATTCTACTGAAGACTGGGGTTGATATTTTTCTTCTATTTTTTCCCTTTGCTCGCATTTTAATATTCAAATTAAAGTGAAATACAAAAATAGGTACATATTGCTTTAACATTAGATAACTGTGGTTAACTTATTGTTCAGTTCAAGCTATAAGATTATCACAAGTTGAAATCTATTTTTCATGTTTTAAAATTGATCGATATACAACAAGCAGAGAGCATTTTCAACTCTACATGAGAAGAACAATGTGTTGATTTGACCGATTCACAGAATGGAAAAATAATAGAGATTTTTTTGGTTTATTTTTGTTTATCAACGTACTGTTATCTGTTTGTGTGTTTCCATTTTTCAAATAATTATCATTTGTTTTAATTATCACTTTGATTATTGAGTATTAATAATTTCTAAATTACATTAGAAAAAGGATATTTATGTTAATGAAGCGAATTACTGAAATTTAAGAAAATTTAAAAAGTTAGAAAAAGAGGAGATACATTTATCCGTAAAAAACGCCTCATGTTGTTGTTTTCGCTTGAGTCTAAATTCTACACTAGCTTATTTTAACAACGAAGTAGGCTTCTGCATACAAAAAGCCCATTGACGAAGGTCCAGATTTGTCACTTCAGAAACTCAACTTCCAATTGCCAAATTCATACGTTCCTTTCACACCAAAAAAAGGAGCACTGACATTTACAGTGATTAATCGTAATTGCAACTTCAAGATCTTTACTATAGATTCGTTTTTTCACAAAATAATGAGTAATTATGAATCATTACAAAAGAAACACATTCCCGAGAGAGAGTTCTATATAACATGTTGAAATATAAAATTGAAACTTTTACTTTTATTCCACTACTATTATTTCCGTATAGAAAAACTGCAGCTGTTAGCGCATAACCAAATAAAGCAAATGTTTTTATCTTGTTGATATGAAATTATTTTGCCGGTAAAAATATTATTTTCAAATTATACCTGTCAATGGAGAGACCGACGTTTCATTTACCATAAAGTACAACTGAGCACGCTAACTCACCATTTCAATTATATCAGTTGTGAACATCGACCGGTGTATTTGCCGCTGCTCGTTCTGTCACGATCCAATTCTCGACTTGTGCATTGGCGTATCCATGGACCGGAAGATTGAGCAGAGCAGAAGAGTTTCGAAAAAAGACAATGGAAGAAATAAGATCAATAGGTGAGGAGATTTTTACAGAGCTTTGAGGATCTGAACAAAAGTTTCATCTTACGAAATCTACAGAAAAAGAATATAAAAAATAACTTGGAGGTGGAACAATTTGGTATGAGGAAGGCCAAGGAAATTCACACGTTATTTATTAACATCGATCAAAGTCTTTGTATTCACAAGCTTTTCTGAACTCATTGTTCCTTTGATATTGAAAAAATATGGGTTATTTTCGTAACTTGTTAACTAAGCAAATCCGCAGTGTGTAGTTAATCCCAGGCTAGTAGCTCCTTTAGACACATTTCCCTGAGGAATTTTAGGATATTTGCAGACCCCCTTCCAGTAGAAGGGCTCCAGGTTACCCAAAAGGGTGTTCCAGTCCCCTCTTTGCTAGTTCATATGCTATTTCACTTCATTCTATTCCAGTACATTCTGGAATCCACAGTAAGGTGTCTATATTGGTTTCGCCTAGTTCAATGAGTTTGCCTAGGCATTCCCATACCATTTTAGAATCGATTAGACACTAATTTTAATATTTAATGGCTGCTTGACTATCCGACATTATGATAAACCTTTGCCTTAGCGATTGATAACCACACATGAATTTCCTGGCAATTATAATAATTTGTGAGAGTTACCTTAGGCTTGTTGATAATTATTGTAGTATAGGTACATGAGCGGGGATCCCCTTCAAACAAGGGATTTAATTATCTGTAATAATTTTGTACACCGAAATGCTAGTTTAACGTAGCTCTTGCAATCAGGTTAACAGTCCCTTATCGGATAAGAGAATGTCATTCCATATGCCTGAATATTCGTAATATCTGTTATACTTAATTTTCAATAACTAACAGTTTTAAAAACTCATAAGGATTATACTTTTCCAGAGGAAGGACGAAGTAGAATGACTTTTAACTCAAAAATGAATGCACTACCTAAGAATTCAGCTATGAAACAATAAATTAGCACTGTTTAAAGTGATTTTTATTAATTGAATAGTTTTATTTAAATTCGTTCAACGCTTGATACGAAAATCTGATCCCCCGCTGTGTGTGTCCAGTTTAATATTGATGAGAAGATAAGATAGGGAAGGATTATTATGATGTCAGATAGTCGAGCAGCCAGAGAAAAGTTGAGTTTTTGTGTAATTAGTTTCAAAGTGGTATTGGAATGTCTATAAAAACTTAAGGAGCTTGGAAAGAACAGTTCCGTCGCCATACTGTGGGTTCCAGGACACACTGGAATACATAGAAATGTGCAAAAAACAAGTCTTTTGGGGATGAGCAGGAATATTAGATAGACAGAAGTAGGTATAAAATATTTAGTAGCGATAATCAAAGATATTCGTGAAAAATCGCAGGTAAGTGGGATCACAATTATGCTGAAGTCTCTGCAGGTGTCCTAACCACCTAAATGGGCACCTCAAAAAGCTTGAACTAGTGAAGAAAGAAGAATAGTAATTCTGTGGAAGAAAAGGAGAGATCTCCGTTCACATATTTGCTGAATATATGGCATAGAAACTCAAAGCACAACACCTGAGAGACTACTGTATAAAAAAGAAGCACAAACCTGGATATCCTTAAATTCTTCTACATACAGTGAGACTAGTGTTTGACGCTTCTCTATGAAATTGAGAAGAAGCCAAATCAATTTTTCACAGCGAATATTCACCCCAAACCAGAACAATAACAACAATATAAACAGAATTTAATTCAATTCTTAAGGCTTAATTACATACCAACAGGTTTAATCCATAGTTTCAACTACAACTATACAGGGTGTTTGCTTAGACCAACATATGGCGATAGGACAGAATATGCCTCGATAAAATATTTTATTTTTCGTTTCCTGCTAATAATTTCACTACATACTTATCAATAATTGTTATCAAAATCGGCACAGTTACATGGTATTATACAGGGAATATTGTTGTATGTACTATTTTACATTTTGTTAGACGTGAAGGATTTCTTATGATGAAATCGACTGGTAACTTTTTTAAACGTAACTTTTTAGTGATTTTGATTAGAAAATATGATATATAGTATTTCTTCGTAATATTGGTACTCTAATCCACTCGACTACTACTCTACTCAGTTAAAAATAGTACAACTACTAAATTTTCCTACGTCGTTGAGTTTAATTTAGGTACTTAATAATATTTCCATGAAGAAACAGTTTTTGGATAAAATGTCTCTTTAATCAATCCTGTGATTAATACACTCAGGTGCAAAAAAAACGGGCCTCCTATTTTTTTCTCAAAATCGGCTATATTTGTTTATTATTTTGGCTTTTGGTTTACATTTTTTATATTTTACCAACAAAGGACTTCCTCCTGGTATAAAAAGACAAGAATATGTTACTTAAACTAAACTTAAAGAAAAATACATGTATACTTAGTAAAATTTATGTTAACAACAGCAAACTTTAGAGGTACAGAAAACAAAATTTAACACATAAAATAAACTTTAGTATTTGGTATTTCCTCCTCTAGCCCTAATTATTGCTTTCATACGGCGTGGCATCCCACTAATGAGCTCACGAGGAATATTCTCCCATTCTTCTTGAAGAGCTACACGAAGCTCATTTAGTGTGGTTGGTGCTATAGCACGACTTCTAACACGTCTTCCTAACATCCCACACATGTTCTATAGGATTTGCGCCCGGAGAACATGCTGGCCAGTTCATTTTTTCAATGCGAACTTCTGTCAAGTATTCACTGACGCATCTCGCTGAATGAGGTCTAGCGTTGTCCTGCATCAGGATAAAGTTATCGCCAATAAATGGAGCGAATGGAACCACCTGATATGCCAAAACTTCCTCAATATACCGTTGTGCAGTCAGTGAGCCCCCATTGATAAACACTAATTCCGTAGAGGCTTCACTTGATATGCCTGCCCATACCATCACGGAACCTCCGTTATGAGTAAGCCTAAGGCTAAAAGCACATTCTTGGAATCGTTCCCCATTTCGTCTCCATACTCGTCTTCGTCCGTCTGGTGAATGTAGCGAGAACCTGGACTCATCGGTAAAGAGTATATTACTCCATTTCACAAGATTCCAATTGCTACGTTCACGAGCAAAGTGCAATCTCGCTACCCGGTGACGTGGAAGTAACTTAGGCCCAGTTGCTGGCCTAAAAGCTCTTAACCCAACCTCATGTAATCTTCGGCGAACTGTCCATTTACGTACATTTTTACCACGAACCTCCAGAAGTCGATTTCTTGTCTGTACTGAAGTCAAATGACGATCCCTTAGAGAATTTAGTGCAATAAATCTGTCATCTTGAGCGGTAGTTACCCGTATTCTACCACTACCAGGCCTTCTTGTGTTTCTTCCAGTATCCCCAAAACGTTGTAACACCCTTTGAATGGTAGAACGACTAACATTGAGTAATCGAGCCACATATCTTTGGCTTCGACCATCTTCCACAAGAGCTACTGCTTTAGCACAATCTTCAGCACTTAAAACCATAATTAAGACTTTAAAATTGTCAACGTTGATATTGACAATATTAACATTAACAAAAAATTTCCTAGCAACCGCCCAACAATTGAAAACACATAAGCTCCTTTCGAATTGCATGAATGAAATATGGAACTTTTGAATTTGAATTTTCCAAAATGTTCTTTTTTTATGTAAAACGAGAAAATACACATGTATTCCAACTTTTTGTATTTAGAAGGAAGTCCTTTGTTGATAAAGAATACAAAATATAATTTAAAAACCAAAATAATAACCAAATTAAGCCGATTTTGAGAAAATAATAGGTGGCCCGTTTTTTCTGCACCTGAGTGTAGTATAATTAGCTTTTCTCGATTATCCTGATACTTTTTCTACGAATTTTTTTCTCTGCCATGATTATTGGTAAAAGATGTTTATTTAGTGATGTCAGTATCGATATAAGAACATCCATTACTTTCAACATCTTTTATCCCCAAAAGTGTTCCTCTATTGGAATCGATTCTGAATATATGAATGTGAAATATGATATTCTTTCGTTCGTCACAGTGTTACGGAATATTAAAGTTTGTTTACAATTGACTTTCCCAGTTGGTTTGTATTAAATGATAAGGTTTTATGTGAGTTGTAGCACCCTGAAAAATAAATTCAATGTGAATAATCAAATTCTTAACTCGTTTTTACATTTATCTTTTTGTTGAATAAATCTAAATTACACCGCTTCACTTTTATTTATTTCCAAAAACAACTAGGGCCTGACGGTTTTTCAAATCCGGTTAAAAAAAAATTCTCGCGTTTGAAAACCGGTTTTCATGATTTAAGGCCACGGATAAGAGAACCAAAAACTTAGGATTTGTTATTGGATAACCTGGAAACGATAAATCCATGCTCAGTAGCTACTGATCGAGTATTTACAAATTTAGACATTCATTCATACATTTGGGTTGTGCTCATAAGCCCAGGCACTTGAACTGAATTTTTGTACCATTTTCCATGCTACCTACTTCCATTCCAGAAGCTTCGTCTTCTATATAGGCCACCAGTTTAACTGGAGGGATTTTCAGTAGTTGTTATGGTTGTATTACATTCTCTCCAAGGTGTTTCCGTTTGTGTTCTTGTAAGTTTTCACAGAAGCACAGTATGTGAATAGATGTTTCATCAGAGGGTTCACATTTTGTGTACATAGGTTCACTAACTTTGTCCATCCTGTGCAGATGCTTTCTCAGGGTACAGTGTCCAGTTACCAGGTTGGTAACTGTCTTCAAATTCCTCTTACCCAGTTTCAACAGCCTGGACGAGGGTTCCTTGTTTAACTTATTCAGTAGACTCTTGATAGGGAGATATCTTTGTGTCAGCCTCCATATGAGTCGGTGTTTCTTAACTAGTCAGTTCTTGACTTCCCCTCTTATGTAATACTTTGTGATTCCACAAAACGGTTCCGGACCTGTGAAGGCTCCTTTAGAACCTTCTTTAGCTAACTGGTCTGCCATTTCATTATCTGCAATACCCTCATGTGCCAACACCCACATTAAAGACACTTTGTTGTTGTCTCCTGTCAGTTTTTTACCAGTCTAGACCTAGTTGTTGGATTACTGATAGATTTAAGCAGAGCCTGGCTGTCAGAGAATATTTAAATTTTTTGTCCGGTATATATTCTTCTGATGTTTTCATCAAACAAATTGAGGCAATATGTATCAAAAATAAGAACAAGTTTTGCCACAATTATGTTTTTTAGTAATCCTTTTTCTTAGGAGAAATTAGAGTTTGTTAAAGAAATGTTATTTAAAATTTTAAACTTAAATTGTTTCAGTTTTAGTCATTTTCTTCTCGTTTTATATTTCGTTTGTTAATTTATATAAGTTAAATGAAGAAGTATAAGATGCCGAATTTCCCAGCCCAAAATATAAGTGTTTTTGTAACAAGTGATGGAGGCTCGACAGGGCCTCTAAACTACCAATTAATATTCCAGAGTGATGCCCTAACACCAACGAACTTAGTTGCCTGGAAAGATTAGATTGAAAACTTAAAATTTTCGCAATAATAAGGAATTATATATACAGTGTGGAAACCACTTATGGAATAAAATTCTTTGTTATTGTTTAAGAAAATTATAAAAAATGCAGAGACACGTCAACCTTTGAATTGAGTTGTGCGTTATGTAGACATAAATTTAAATGTACAGGGTGATTCACGCAAGTATGCCATAGTCGGTGGTGTTTTTTTAAAAGAAACACCCTGTATATAAGTGGAAAACTTATTTAATCACAGGTATCCCGAGTTGCATAATATTTTTCAAAGTACTGAGTCTAAAATTCATGCACAATTAAGAGAACTTGGACATGTCAAACCATTGAAAAGAAAACCACACTTCGTTGAAAATGATGTGAAAGTGGATATTTTGTTAAGTGTCGAAGAGAATCCAACTTCAAGTACACGTCAAATTGCCCGTGAAAATAATGTTAGTCATACAACTGTTCTAAGATGTCTTCTTAAAAAAAACTTCATCCCTACAAATTAACTTTTGTGCAGGAGTTAACAGAAAACAATCCAGATCGTAGAATGGATTTCTGCGAAAGATTGATGAATAAGCTGAACAGAAATGAGATAGCTCTTGGTACGATTCTTTTTTCTGACGAATCAACATTCACATTGAATGGAGAGGTAAACCGACAAAACTGTAGATATTGGTCAGCAGAGAATCCTAATACTCAGTACCCTCAAAAGGTGAACGTTTGGGCCGGTATCATAGGCGACCATATTATTGGTCCTATATTTATAGATGGAAATTTGACAGCTGAAAAATATTCAAATATGCTTAAAAATGAAGTTATTCCTGCGTTGGCAAACTTATATCCCAACGCAATAGATCCTAGATTACCGAATGAAAATTTTTGGTTCCAGCAAAACGGGGCAACACCCCATTATGCTTCAATGGTAAGAACTTATTTAGATGAAATCTTCCCCAATAAATGGATTGGACGAAGAGGTACTATTGAGTGGCCAGCTAGATCGCCAGACTTTACGCCGTTAGATTTTTTCTGTGGGGTTATCTGAAGAACAAAGTATATGCAACACAACCAACTAGCATTGTAGACCTCAAAGACAGGATAACTACAGAAATACGGAATATTTCACCTCAAACTTTAAACAAAGTTAAGGAGGAGTTCTATAGGAGACTGTGCTATTGCCAACAACTAGGTGGAGAACATTTTGAGCATTTATTTTAATGTATTAAAACCAAATACATCAGGTATTTTATGTATGTGTTTAATAACTGTAAAAATAAAAATTTCACCCTGTATAATTCATAATTGACCATACATTATTTAGTTTGTTGGAATCGGTTCATTGCGAGGATTTCAAAAATATGCAAATATATAGGGTGGTTCATTGAAAAAAAAACAACACCGACTATGACATCCTTGCGTGAATCACCCTGTACTTTTACATTTATGTTTACATAACGCACAACTCAATTTAAAAGTTAACGTGTCTCGGCATTTTTTATAATTTTCTAAAATAATGACATAAAGAATTTTATTCCATAAGTGGTTTCCACACTGTATGGAATAAGCTATAGAGAGCCATAGAAAAATAATTATACAATGTTGTGAGCTTTCCTCATATTCCATTCGAAAATATTTTCTTGATCATTAGTCATAAGCTAATCAATTAAGTTTGATTGTTATTCATTATCATTCAAAAGAGCTTTTAAAAATATTCTCCATGAAATTCTACACCCTTGTAGCTAATTTTTTACTCGTTCTTTTCACTAATTTATAGAGAATTTGTTAATTTGAATGTTGATTTTTTTTTACCTAAACGTATAAATTTTAACACATTTATAAGCTCTAATAAAAGCAAAAAGATGATGGATTTGAATTTAGATTAAATTGTTAATGGGTTTTTATTACAATTTTATAAATATATCAGTTTACACGTGAATTTCTTATCTTAATATGAAAAAAATTTGAACTCGGAAATTATTTATTATTGAAATTATAATCCGATCCTGTCGACGAGAGAAACCCAGTGTGGGACTTAATTTAGTGATCACTACCTGAATGAAGAAGTAGTGCCACAATGTAGATTGCTGACTTAGTGAATTGTACACATAGCTAAGGTTTAATGTTGTTTTTGCAGCTATGCGATCGTTAGTTACAAATCACAACGGTTGGGGACACTAATGGAGAGTAATAGTATTCGTATGCTGATTTCACACACAGTGCTACCACTACATGTGACACTAGCTGATGCTGTAAACAACCCGGAGGGTCTATTATTGATGGTTTAGGCTATTGTTGAAGCACCATTTACCTGACTAAAACTCGCAAATAGCGGTTTGGGTGGTTAATTATTCCTATCAAAGATATCTCAACAGCATTTTCGACTTAAATATTATCGCTTTCAATCGACTTTCCTGACAACTATGTATTCAGGCGGGAAATTACAATGTTCGACATTAAATTTAATTACGATCAACTGAATTTATTTATTTTACATGTTTTCTTCAATTAATGAGATATTATAATTACAATTACGAAATAATAATATGGAAATTTGGAACACGGTGTCTGAAGAATTTGGAATGACAGTCAATCAAACTAAAACCAAAGTTATGCTTTTGGGACAGAAACAAGAACAGTTAAACATACAATTAGACGGAATAAAAACTGAAGGAGTAAGAAAATATTAATACTTGGCAGTAAAAATAAGAGAAAATGAAGCGGAGGAAATGAAAAATTAACAATAGAGTAAAAGAGAACAAAGATTTAAGACAATCTACCAATATTAACATTCGAGTGTAAAACTTATTTATTAACTGAAAGACAAAAGAGTAAAATACAAGCAGTTGAGATGAAGTATCTCAGATGAGTTAAAGGAGTCACAATGAAAGATAGATTAAGAAATACTAAGATAAGAGAAGACCTTAACACAGATTCAACACCGGAACTCATTGAAAACAGACAAATGAGCTGGTTAGGACATTTACACAGAATGAACGACACAAGACCAGTTAAAAAAGTATGGCAAGCAAAAATACAAAAAAAGGGAAGGACCAAAGCAAACTTGGGTTGGTGTTATTGTAAGCAAACTGCAAAACATGGACAGAGGCGAAAACAATAGCAAGAGATGGAAATTGTACATGAATAAAATTGAATCTGGACCGCTTAAGCATTGATGAAAAAAAAGATATTATGTGTCACACGAATGTCCCTAATGGACTGTTTCGCCTGTCTGTGTCCTGATGATATTACCTACCATTCCAGAGGTTTCTGTGCCACCTACTTCTCTGTGGCCATATTAATTGTCTACTTTGCAACGCCGCAAAAGCGTCCGGTCCGATAAATGGAGTTGATTAGCCTTATCTAGCTGTGTCATCCTTGATACCCTCGTGCCTTGGAACCTGGCTAACATAACCTTTCAATGGTCTCCAAACTATTAGCTTAGCTTATAGATTCGACCACCTCTATGGAATCAAGCGCCTCAAGTTCAGCTCGGCTGTCGGTGAAGATAGCAGCTGAACGGTTAGGTTGTTCTTTCCTGCATTTTAATTTCTTCAACGCAGTGGTGGTGGCTTATTGGAATAGCTATCCTTTGCTTAAGCCCTACAATTCCGGCTCCTACACTTACTTCTGTAAGGATACACCTTTCTTCCAATATTTCCTACTTGATATAGTTATTTGGACGAGATCTATCACTGATAATGGTACAGTTACGCCGAAACCGGTCAGCAAATGATGTGCTCCCCTCTAATTATAATCCCGTTTTTGTTTTAAATGTGATTCAATATTCGTCGGGGCATACAGCCCGGAATTAGTAATTTTTTCTTAATTCATTGTTTTGATTGTTTTTCATTGAATAAATAAAATACATAAAAAATGCATTTTCTTGAATTCGTTAATTTCACTTTATTATTGTATGCTGAATTTC
This sequence comes from Galerucella tenella, assembly GCA_910591685.1. Taxonomy (NCBI): domain Eukaryota; kingdom Metazoa; phylum Arthropoda; class Insecta; order Coleoptera; family Chrysomelidae; genus Galerucella; species Galerucella tenella. The sequence continues at coordinate 11,594 of CAJUYH010001683.1, forward strand.
AGATAAATTGTTACGGAATACAATATACTACAAGAAACAAAAGTGGTTACCAACACCGGAGATGGATTATACCTATTAAAGTTTTATTAGTTGCGTGTTCCCCGGTTCACTGCCGTTTTTCATAGTCATGAACATCTGAGTGTTTTGTATAATACAATGGACTGGCAAATAATGAAATATAAACTAATACTTTATCTGATTAATCACTTTGTTCAAAATTTTATAGCTGCGAATGAAATACAATAATATACAGGACTGCAAAGTTCGATTTGATATTTTAATTTCTACGAGTATACCTATATAAAATGCTTTGGCCTGAATGACCGACTGACGAATCAAAGCACAGTCTAAGCCGCTGATCGTAGAGAACTGAAACTTGGAAGCTGTGCTCTTTGTGTGACGTAGGAATCCGGTAAGAAAATACTTTTCGAAACTCTACCCTTAAAGGGGTGTAAAACGGGTTCAGAGTTTAAATAGGACATAGTGAATCCTTGGTCCAATCTTCTTCAAATTTTACATAAACATTCTTTAACGCAATTGATGGAAGTCGTGTTTCGTATTTTACTGAAAATCATCACCTAACGAAGTTAAAAAGGGGTAGAAAGTTATTTTGGAGTTAGTGACGTCGCTCACGGCCCGAAATTTAGGTATTTTAATACATGGTGATGCATTGTCCATAGATTGTTTGGCATTAAACTACATAAACAAAAAAATATAGAACTTTTGTTAATCAAATTATGACAAAACATCCTCAGTCGTAACATTTCTGCTGAACTTCCACCAGTAGCGAATACACACAACAAAGCCGGTTAGATTTCTTTACACGCACAAATACAATAAACTTATCAGAGCTTCCTTCTATTTCTATAGGGTTCGTCAATTGTGTGTTTCTTTTTCATACTTTTCTTGTGCAAACTTTTCAATATGTTGATTATTATATTGGACAATTGTAGCAATAATAAATACATCCAAAGATTTTCTCCATATTTCTAAAGGGTCTTTTAAATTCTTTGCAGATAATGTTACACCAAGAAGTTGAGTGATTACATTATTTAATTTGATTCTAGACCTTAGGTTTGATGGTGGATAAAATGTTTGCCACTCTGTTTCATGTGAGAAGTAGTAGAATTTAATTGTACATTCACCTCTACAGCTTCTGCTTCTTCTATCATCTGAACATCAATGTCATCACCTTCTTGGCTATTCATTCGGTTCATTTATTTCTTGTTTATCCCAACGTTGTCCACTTCTAACTCTTGTGCACTCTTTGAATTTAGAATTCCAGTTTCAACATAATGTTCTTCGACCTCATCGCTTTTATCATCGTTTTCTGGTTGAATGTCTAGCTCGATTTCACAAAGTACTTCATACAAAATTTTAGTTCGCAATACTTCACTAGTTCATTCTCTGTAAGGTGTGAGTAGGTGGCGCGCATCTTGATACAGAGATTAGGATGGTTCCTAGATCTCGTGTTTGAAAAAGAGCACGTACTACAGAGTAGCTCAAAAAACCGTTCGTACTACAAAGTGGTTTGAGAAATCAACACGAAGAATTGTTTATTGGTAAATATAGCGACACATATTTTAAAGTGAGTATACATATTACCGTTATATTTTTATAGTTAAATTACAGTATTTTTAAATTAGTAAAATATATTTTCTTGTAAATTTACTACCTACTTTATAATAAGAGCCGTTGATTTTAAAAGTTACATAAGTTATTAAAAAAATGGCAATCCATACTTGCAACAACTTTTTGGAGGATTATCGCAAAGTCTTTTTCCTGGGTAGTCCAACTCCAGCCATGAGAAATTTGTCTTGCCCATCGTAACTGAGATATCAGAAAATCTGCAGTGATACCGGAAATCCTAGCGAACAAATTCCATGTGACAGACAAATCTGCGATATCTATTAGTGGTTTATTACCACCAGCCCTTTTTTGGCAAAGTGTTTCAATTTTATGAATATGTGCCTCCTTACTTTCCACAATCTGTGTTTAGTGCTTCTTTCCAGGTCATAATACCACTATAGAAAGTCCTCAATCCGAATTTCTTAAAAAAAACGATGAACTCACTTAAAAGCTTGGTGCAATGCAATACAGACATTCATAATAACGTAAAAAACGAATTAAAAAAACCATTAATAGTATATTATTCAACGATCATGTAATGATGACCTAATACACAAGCATTAACCGGGATATGGTTAATGCGAGTGTATTAATAACCGTTGCAAGAGAGTTGCATACACTATTTTTTCTACGAAGAAATTTGATTTAAAAAAAATACATTAAAAAAATGTACTACCCGGTACTCGAACCCGGAATGTAAAAATCGAGAGAAACCTTATGCAGCGCCTTTACCCACTGCGCCACGGGACCACATGGATGAAATGATAGCATATAGCGTATAAGTATGTTACTGTTATACAATATCAGTAATAAATTATTGTAAACAAAAATAATAAGTTTAAATATGCATTTGCCTTGGTAATTAAGTATTTTCGGTCTGGTGCTCGACATTTCTTTTAAAAACTAACGCAAATGATTTAAATTGTCATAAAACACTGTCAAACTGTCAAACATTCTACAAAAAATATTGGGTCTGCCCACTTGGGTATTTGAAAATTTAGATTTCTATTTGTCAATTTTTCAGTTTTATAATGAAAACCAGTGTTATAATGAGTATCATTATGAAACTGAAAATTGGCATTTAATAAACATCTAAAAGTATAGGAGTAGAAAAAACCACTTTCGACCTCTATGCGAGGGCAAAAGCTATAGTTTATATTAAAATTATTTTCCTTTATACCTTGTTGATATTTGACATACTATGTAATATCTCTTACGGAATTGATTGCAAGAGAAATTATTCATGGTTTTCATCAAATTGTCCCTCCTTCAGAAACCTTTTAATCGGGTAGTTGTAATTGTTCTTCAACAAAATCCACTCGAATAGAGTCACTAACACGGTCATTTTGGTGAAATGTTTCATTAAAAGCTTAGGGTATCCTCTTAATGTATATAGCAAGGGTTTACCGTGAATATTTAAATACGAAAGATACTCAATGATACAATATACAGGTGGATGAATGAGGTATAATATTCATATTACAATGACTGGATAATGAGTGCCGTTGAATGTTTGGATACTCTCTCTGAGTCTAAGTTTCAAACTGACTCAATAAGTAATGTTAATAAAGCTTTGTGGTTTAATTTCCCCTTCTTCACAGGGTTGCCAGCTGCTCAAAGCCAACCACCGTGATAAATTATACACAGACATATTTTACAGGTTGGTATTTAGTAATTGGCTGTCGGAATTCATTCGCATATAAACTTATACAAGATAACGATTAAATTGGCTTTTGTTAAACCTTCTAAATTCCTTGACATACTTTTTTGGTGATGGTATTCAAATTAAAAACACGTTTCTAATTTTCGTTTGTGATACTTGTTGCAATCCTCTTCGTCGTTCTTTTTCCTTTGTTTCAGGTAATTTTCAAGTGAATTTTCATTCTTCGCTGCAATTTAAGGGAGGTCATTTATATACCGCCCACATTTTTATTCCTCTAACCGGTCAATATTGTGTTTATAATTCTATTTAGGGATTGAGTAATTAAACTAATTGGTTCCAGTGATTTTTCTATGTTATCTTTTTCCATATTTCAAATAGCATCGTCATTGTCATAAAAGAATGAAAGGAAAGGGGTGAATGTTAATAAAAATCGGACATTCAGACCTAAACATAAAAATGTCACTCGCGCCACTTGTAAGGTAATGGAAAGTATACTCTCCAAATATTTACCGTTATAAAATACGGTTTTTGAGTGACAAATAATCCACCCTCTTACAGGCACTCTGACGCTGTCCTTGAAACTGTGTGGGTGGTAAACTTTCAATTTAATGGGAAGTGAAGTTGAATTTTAATGAGTATGTGCAACTAGGTGTCACTGTTTATCATGTTGGTTTAAACAACAAGCTTCAATTGAGCAATAATACACGTAAACATTTTATATTCATGTGTGTTCACAGCACTGAATAGAAGCCCAATGAACCAGTTTTAATTCAAATATTCCAAAGCAGTAGCGAGCTTCAACTGCAAGCAGGATTATTCATGAGTTTTATGTATTCATCTTGGATTATACTTATTGAAAAATACTGATAAATATGAAAATATATATTTTTTTTTATTTTAATATCAAACTGCATCAACCACTAAGGGTTTTTAGCAGTGGGACAATACAAGAAACAAGGTTTTAGTTAGCAATAAAATACAATACAATACATACAGTTATGTGGTAGGTACCTTAAATTTTAGAACAAAGATTAGTTTCGTTAAGGAACCCTAATACATTTTCTATGTTGTGATTTTCGTTTAGTATGTTCTCTAACGAACCTTTAATACCGTGAAGTTCTCTTTGTAATTTAAATTTAGGACACTGCACTAATATATGTGATACACTTATTTGTACATTACACATGTCACATATGGGTGGAATGTCTTTTGAGAGTAAATGCTGGTGGGTGAGTCGTGTGTGACCTATTCTAAGCCGTGTGAGAATCGTCTCTGCTCTTCTAGTTCTCGGCAGGTTAGTCCATGGTAAATTGGATTTCTTGATTTCTCTCAGTTTGGTTGGAGAATGTGTCCAAAGCTCTTTCCAGTGGTCGCCGATTTTTTTTCTGAAGGTCGTTTTCAAATCTGAGCTGAGAATTGAGGATTCTGCGAGTGGTAGGGAGTTGTTAGTGGCTGTCTGCTTGGCAGCTGCATCGACACATTCATTTCCATCGATTCCGATATGTGAAGGGACCCAAAGTATCTCTATTATTTTATTTGAACTGAGGATGTGATGTATTTGCTCTTTGATTCGCATAATTAAGTAATTGGTTGGATACATTTGTTTGATGCTCTCGATAGTGCTTAGTGAGCCAGTGATTATGAGGAAGGATTTTGAAATATGATCGATGCAGTGCTGTGTCGCCTTATAAAGAGCATACAGTTCCGCTGAGAATATACTGTAATCATCAGGTAGTTTGTATCCATAGGTGCCACTGTTTGTTACTACTGCTGACGATGTCCCGTGTTCAAGTTTTGATCCATCTGTGTATATAATTTCGTGGTTATGGTACTTCGTGAGGATGTGTCTAAAGCTATTTAGGATAAGTTTGGTGGGGTGTACATGCTTATTAAATTCAGTGAGCTGCGTATTATGAAAATAGTTAAGTAGAATTAAAGAGTATAGCATTAAACTATCATTTTTTATATTTCCAAATGTTTGTTCAAAAATGGAGTAATTGAAATACTTCTTTATTGAGACAAAATAACTAATTCGTTTCATTGTGCTCTTCCACTACAATTTACAAATTTCCAAGTGAACACAGACGCACTTACATATTATGCTGCAGCTGAAGCAAGATAATCTAAAATTTTATCATTCATCGAAAACACAATTATCAAGTCTAGATTGTTCCAGTCGTAATTTCCGGAATTAGAAGAGTTCGGAAACGTTTAATTTCCAAAAAAATTGAAAATAGATTGCTAAATATCACCCTCAAAAACTGGCGACATGTGAGGCATATTTGGGATTCAACCGCCAATATAATTTAATTGAATGGGATTGAAAATATTTAGAAACTACATATTTTGAAAATATCCAGCGCGGACATATACAGATTAATAAAAATTAAACAAAACGAATATAAAGTGTCACCCGGATTAATTGTGGTCACTTTTATTCGATAAAAATTTATTATTTCAAATACAATTTATGTTGGAAATGATGACACATCAGAGCTCTATATATTGCATAACAGATTATTGAAATCTTCAATTAGATTGTCCCAGTGTCGAGATCGATAGATCGGTTTAAATAAATACACTGTTGTGTATATCCATTGCTCATTTTGTATTCTTTTGTTTTGATTTTGATCGTTGTTTGGATCTTTTTTTATATAGAATACTTAAAATCAAAATCGAATGGTTTTCACTCATGATGAGTTTTGCAAGTTATACACTACCGAGCAATGAAAAAAGATTTAAGCAATGCGTGAATGTTTATAAATGTGACCTTTTTTTAGTACAATCAAATAAAATAATTCTTGGAATCAATGACTAATTACAAAGAAGAAAATATTTTAAAACTTTCCTAAAATGTATTTAAAACTTTACGAAGGGTTTGGTAAGTTAGTCATTTTCAAAAGTATAAAATTCCAGTTAAATATTCATGGCAAAAATTTAATATCTTATTAATTTAAACTTTTTTAAAGATACAAGATGTTAATATATACTAGAATTTATAACTTTTTAAAAGTGGCTTTTTTGCCTCAGTCGACATAAAATTTTAAATACATCCCTAAGACACCGTTTCACATAAGAAGAACCGATATTGATATTCAGATATTGATATGTGCAGCTTTTTCGCGCATACAACTGCAACTTCTAGACTTCTAGTGGGTTTTTGTTATGTGAAACGAAGTCTACCACAGAATTTATAATCCGTTGTAACATAATATAGTATAACCTCTTTATTAGGACACCTCTATATAGCGGACATATGTCCGGAATGATGCAATGGCCATTTTGTATATAAACGGCATTATTTCTTAATTACCTCTATGTACGGTCACTTTTCCAAAATTCACCAAAAAGTGGGAATTTGTAATCTACTTACGTGTACAGATACCCTTATATACTTTTGAAAAAGGGTCTGATAAAATAATGTTTCCGGGTGACTGGTTTCTTGTGTCTAGCTCAAGATATGGTGGTGTTATTTGTACTTATCACTGAATATTATTTTATTGCTTCTCAAATAATTTGGCCAGTCTCTTCATTTGACACAACATGCCAAACGAAAAAAGAAAACGTTTATCTCTAAAGAATGAGGTAGAAAGTATCCATACCAGTGCGCAACATAAATTAAGTGGTAGGAAACTAGCCGAAAATATGTTGTTTGAAAAACACAGACTTACGGAATTTTAAACAACAAAAACGAACTCTTAAAGTCTTTTTTTATGGCTTTAAAAGTTAAACTAAGGACCTTACTGTGAATCAGATTGTGTTTGAGTGGTTTTCCAAAGTATGAAATAAGAAGATTAGTGTGACACTTTCAAAGCATCAAATTGATGGTTGGAAAAATTTTACAAGCGACACAATATCACGTTTAAGTCTGTTTGTAGTGAGTGTGTGCACATCAATTTACGAAATGCTGAAAATTGGAAAATCAAATTGTATAAAATCTTGAAAAGAAGTAGGTATACAATACTGACGAAAGGGGATTATTTTATAGAGCATTATCTACAAAAACATTTGCTATAAAAAATGACAACTGTGCTGGAGGATAAAGACCGATTAACAATTCTATTTTGCACTCGTATGGCTGGTAAAAAAATTCGAGATGCTTTAAATGAGAACATATCAATAAGTTACCTCTGTAATGGGCGTCTAGTGAAAAAGCCTGAATGGATGATTTGCAAACAACAATGGAAACGCTCACACAAAAATATCAGATATGTTACAGTAAGTGGCATTTTTTTTATTATCTATGTGTGAACATGCTTAGGTATTGATAAGAATGTGTACTGAAGAGATAATTAAAACGTTTCAGAGTCAGTGTCAGAATAGGGGTAACATTTTTTATCAACCATGAAGTTGACCTCTGATAGATGTCGCCAATGATTTTTTTTTATTAAATCCTATGATTATAATGCTTTTGAAGATTTCTTTTGCAGAACTTTCTTGAAAAATTTAAAATACCATCAAAATATCATATCGATTCTAGTTTAAAGAGAGATCTTTTGAATTTTAACTCTGAAACCAACAGGTTCGGTATTATATACAAAATTAGATATGATTAAATTTTTGAAAAATTGAAGTTTGACCTTCAAATAACTTTTGAACGCGTGGACTGATCGAAAAATTTTGTCAGTCGTTTTTTGTAGAGCGTTTAATTCTCTATAAACGTCAATGAAGCTAGCGATTCATTGGCCAATAAGTCTTTTGAACGGTATAAACAAACAAACGAACATAATTTTCCCATGTTATTAAAAATACGATGAGGATTATCTTAATATTTATATTAGGGTCTCAAATTTTAACTGTTATCTTTGTACGTCAGAAAAAAAAACTTCAGCCCGTAGGCATACGTGTTTTTTTTTCGAAAAATTCAACATTTGCTTTGACTAAACAGAATCAAGGTCATTTTTACCGAGTAGAATACCGAAAGTCAAATGACAACCAAAGATGAAGCTCCTAAAGGAACAAGAAAATATTGGATCAAGACCTTAATATAACTGGAACTCAAAATTGTTGCATCAGATCTATAATAATCTATTTGCACGATAAGGAGAAGCTGATTCCAATTAAATGAAATCCCGCTATTTGAAAAGAAACGGTGTCCTTATTTTCCATAGTCACAAAAAAGTAAACAATTAAAAAGTAACTAGACACGTGTACGGAGAAGGTCATAAGAGAATTGGAGCAAACGTGTTTAAGTTTGAACACTTTTGGTATGTGCGAGTAAGAGTTGGTTGATTTTAATTCCACGTTGATTAGTCCTGTGTATCTCGAATTTCATTTTGCGAGAGTGTGTGTTACAACTAGCACGCCCTCAGCATGCTGGTAAGATTGCGCTTGTCCCGAGATACCCACCTGAATAACATCATCAATCACAATACCGCAAATCCAAATTGGATTTTGCTCTTCGTCCCATACGCTATTTGCTTATTTTCAAGCGGAAACCTTTCACTTTCTAACGTTTCTCTTTTTCAATTGTCATAATTCCATGCTATATATCATATACTGCACGATATTAATTTTTCCTTTCTGAATTATTAAATATACATGTATAGAATATTATCATTATAGACAAGGTAATTACCACGACGGTGGTTCACCCTGTATATTAGATTATTATTTGAAAAAATAGTAATTAAAATCAAAAATCGACCTGTTTCGGGAATTTCTATTGTTTATTTATAGTTCATTTAAAAACCAGGCTTCGAAAAGCCTCACTCACACCACTAAAAGTTACCAGATTAGTTACTAAAGGGTGTGTTCCGAAAACGTAGTCAACAGTCGTGTTGCAAATATATTAAATATGCCTTGATAGCAAAGACATTAGTCATAAGTCGATTTCTGCTCTGATCTGCAGTATATTTTTCAGATGTACCTACGCATTAAACAAAATGTAAGACTTTTTCCTGTTTTGTTTCTTATTCAAACATAAGAAGATTCAGATTCACATCGACAACAAACAAATTATGGTCATTGTTGATGGTGGAGAATTACAGATAGTCAAGTTACTTTGATTATATTTATTACAATTAAATTGAAAATAATATGACAATTGATATGTTCTGGCAATAACAATACTACAAAATTAATAGCATTGTAGAGCAATATGCAGTATTAAATTTAAACATTTCCTTATGTTGCTGGATTAAGTGTAATAAACCACTTTTCAAATACTTCTGAGATACCTTCTTCCTTCTTTTCAACTTCAAAAACCAATAATGTATTTTCTATATTGTTTTATATCTTCCATGGCACGTTCTTCCGATGAACTTTGACGATTTCTTCTGTGTATATAACAAATAAATAGTACCTACATTTGACTCTCAAAAGGTGACACAGATAAATTTAATTTGTTTCAAGAAAGTCTGAACGTTTCTTTGAAGCTTGCAAAATTTTGTCCAGCACAGATGACATTTTTGTTCTTCTAACGACATTTTTTATTCACTCATCACAATTTTTCAAAAGTCCCGGTATTCCACCAATATTTTCTGCACTATATAATGTTCCTCTACTTCAGTATTCCCTTAATACTCGCTAAGCCGACTTTACTACTTAAAAAAAATTGTAAAGTAAGAGAATACTTTTGGTTTATCTGTCAGAACTATCAAAAATGAAAACTATCAGCTGATGTCAATATTAAAAAGTGATGTGTGAAACTGGGCTGAATCTGATGAATCAGAGGTCTACAGAATTGCCAACTTAAATTCAAATCACTCCTCCTGGTTTTTAAATGAGGGTAGCTAATAATGAGTTTACGTGTTACTTTATGGACGCACTGTATATATAATTTTTCAAAATACAACATATTTAGTATAAAAATATCAACATTGTTAAATATAATAATACAATGGCTACATATATCGTTGAGCTCTGGATATTATTTTACATTATATTCAATATGGTTATGGTCGGAAAATTATCCTAGATCCAGGTTGAAAATTATTAGTTTTGTCATTATATGTACCCTAAGGGATATACAGTGTGTTATTTATAAGATGCGACATAGGGATTCCTGTACAAAACTGTCAAACGCGAGCTAACTTTTTTACCAAATAGCGTTCATAAAAAATAATAGCAGATTTGGAAAGGTTGTTGGAAAATTAATTCAAATGCTCTTTTAATTTTCTTGAACTCGCTCTGTTTGACTGAAAAAATGGATAGTTAAGTTTTAAAAAGTGGTACACCATTTTCATAACACTTTCGAATAATGAAAACACCACGGCGAGGAATCGAAGCGCGATACTTTCATATTTCAGTCGAGCTCTATTTTCAAACCACTTTCGAATACTTTCAACCGCGTAGGAGATAGCCAGACTGGTCGGAGCACGGGAAATTTGAAAGTTGAAAGAAAGAAATTTGAAACGTGAAGTATCGTGGTTTGATTCCCCGAAGTATTGTTTTCAGTATTCGAAAGTGTTATGAAAATAGTGTACTTACCACTTTCTTAAACATAATCATACATTTTTTATTGAACCAGAGCGAATTTAAGAAAATTAAAAGTGCATTTGAACTCATTTTGCAACGACCTTTCCAAATCTGTTATTATTTTTTAAGAACGCTATTTGTAAAAAAGTTAGCTCGCGTTTGACAGTTTTGTACAGGAATAAATAACACAGTGTATATTACATTTCCTTGAGGTGCTTCAAAGCTGTTCAGAGTCATTTCATGATTAATATTTCTCTCAAATAATCGGATATGACAATATCCATCACGGGGGTTAAATAAAATAAATAGACGTTGGATTTAAATTTGTGTGCTTGCTTGTAGTGGTAGTCGGTTTTCACTGATGCTCCCGCCCCTGAAAGGGGTGCTTAGAATTGTGTTAGTCTGTGTACCTATGTACCGAGTAATTTTGAAAAATTTTAATCTGAACATGTTTGTTCCACATAACTGAAAATAATGAGTTAATGTTAATATTCATAGATTTCAGTTAAATATCAGTTTATCACAATGCTTGTAAATATTTTAGATCTCATTTTGACAAAAAAACCAGTGGAAATTCCATACACTGAAAATGATGATGAATAGATAATGGTAGCCGTAATTAGTTATAAACAAGTTAACTGTACATCAAATATTAACGTAACTGACCATTTTTAAACACCACATCCCCACATTATGCTTGGCTCTTTTACATAAATTCATGTGTTTTGGCAGTACTCAATATTTGATACTCAATTTTCTCAGATCAAACTTTAACAAGAAGTAATAATTTTTTTTTTGATCACAAAGAACTTTTTTCAAAAAGACCGGACTAAAAGTAGAACACTGCAGCATTCAAACAGCAGAGACTAGTTTCTTAATAGCAAGAAATTATTAACATACTTTTTAAAATACTTTTACAAATTCTTTTCAGCATCTTTGAAATCTTTTCAGTTCATTACGAACCGGAAACTAAACTAGGTGCTCACATACTTGAATATGGTAACGACTCTCTCCATTTCATCTTTATTAATATTATTTCTGACCCACCGCTTTAATTACCACAGCGACTACTTTCAACAGATCCCAAGTTGAAAAGTTAAAATGAATGAATTTCATTTGATCCAAAAAATAAAGATATGGTTTCCTAGTTTTCTACATTCAAAATTCATTTACCCAGAAATTAATTAACAGTATTCAGCGTTCGAGAGGTTTAAATCAGGATCCCGTCGTAATAGACCAAGACTAGTATCACTTTGAACTCAAATTTCCTACCCAATATACCAGGTTGTTTTTTAATTATTACAGATAACATTGCCTAAACGTACAGTGGTGTATTTAGGCTTAGGTTCGTGAGGCCGCTCTAGCAGCATCGCTAATATCACAGGTAAGCTGGTGGAGCAGTGAATAATGTTCAAAACGAGACCAAGTTTGTTGAAATCCGTTTCGTTGTTTAGGAGAACTAAATATGGGATTAACTCAAGTATTGAACAAGTTTACCTGGAAATTCATTCTCAATAATCTTACGTAACTTGTTCTCCAACTATGCCAGTTTTTATAGAAATCGTGTGAGAAGTCTCCAACATATAGATAGTGTAAGCTCGTCTAGAAGCAGTCAGTAAAATTGTTGTATTTTGGAAACAATTCTTCGAAGAGACTTGCGATAGAAAATGTAATAACTAAAGTGGCCAAAAGAAAATCCTATACATTATTTTCAGGTTTCCAAGATGACCGCCATCTGAAACTTCTAAAGTGATTTTTCACTGAAATACACCTACTAAATTTACCAAAAAATATATGATTTTCAAAACTAAGTATTATTGAGTATTTTTCATTTAAAACTTTCTAATAAAATGAAGTTGGGGGGGTGATTCAATGTTTTTTTTAATAAACAGCTGTGAATCCTTTACGGATATTAACAAAAATATTATAATCTATTTAGATGGAAATAAAAAGAAAACAGTGTCCAAATATGAGATTAACTAGAGTATCGAACAAGTTTACCTGGAAATTCATCCACAACAATCTTACAGACTGCTTCAAGACGAGCTACACGACTTCTATAAAAATTGGGATAGATGGAGAACAAGTTACGTAAGATTGTTGTAAATGAATTTCCAGGTAAGCTTGTTCAATACTTCAGTGAATCCCATATTTAGACACTTTTTGCTTTTTATTTTCATGTAAACAGATTATAATACTTTTGTCAATATCCGTAAAACTCCGTATTAAGGCACTGTATAAATTAAAAAAATTTCATCCTACCTCCACTCGTTTGATAAAGCTACTGTGTCACGAATATGTATTGAACTTAATTCAAATAAAATGAAGATTAAAGTGTTTTATTCCATCGTTTAGTATGGATCTTCATCAGGTAAAAGCCTCATCTATTCAATTTTAATAATACCTATATGGTAAGTTTTACTGTAAAATGACATTTGAACTATTAAGTCGGGCTCCAGGTTGAAACAGCTCAGCGTAGCACCATGGTAGCAATTATTTTTTTCTCTCAGTAATCCTGTTTAAAATTGGATACAGCCACAATCCCAATTTCGAATATTTAATTCGACATTCCTGAGTTTTAAAAACTATTCATTAAAAAAGACCAGTATTTGATTGAAACTACAGTGGTATTGTAAAATGATGCTTTATGCAGGGTAGGGTGATTAATTAAGAATGTCCAATCTCTGAACTTTAGATTCAAGACCTCAAAATATGATGATTCTGCTCAACACGCCTTATGCAAATATTGCTAGTTTCCGAGATACGGGGTTCAAAGCTTAAATTTAAATTTTGATTTTCGCAATAATTTTTCATGTTCTCATAATTTCTCTTTGAAAATTGGCAATTTCACATTTATTGGCATGAGGAATCATAATTTGCACTCTAATTTAACATTGCTAATAGAGGGCGCTAGTTACACTTGTTTGTGTTAATTAAAACAAAGTAAACTTTTTTTTGGGACTAAACTTACAACCAAAATAAAAAAATATTGAAAAGCGTTAAATTCTACAAAAAAAGTTACTCTTCTTTGATTCGTGTAACTCAATCGGTTATCGAGTTATTTGCTTCTAAAAAGTTCAATAAATTTTAATTTTTTCATAAAAAATTTCATTTTTCCTTAAATATGTAACAATAACAAATTTGTAAACAAAAATAAAAAACTTCAAAGCAAATGCTCAAAATGCCCACCATTTACTTCAATACACTTTATGATCCGCTTTCGTAAAGATCTCTTAATATCAAAATCACATTTGTGAATTAAGCCGTGGTTTAATTTTTCGTTTTCTTTTCAAGTAGGCTTGTGTCGCTATTAGACAATTTGTGTAGAGTTTAATTTTTCGTTTTTTTTTTAAGTAGACAGTTTGTGTAGAAGCAAAAATTGGATAATAATAAGAATAAGTGATACATTAGTATACCATTTATTAACAATTTAGTAATTAACAAGTGTAATAGTTATTTATCAAATAATGCCTAGGCATAACGATTTTTCCAATAATGAGATGCGCGATATGATTTGTGTGTGTGCTCAGTCAAATTATAGTGGTCCAGCTGCGGCTCGAAGATATTCACAATTATACCGAAATCGAAGGCAACCCAATTACAAACTGTACCGAAATCTTTACAACCGCTTAGGTGAAACGGGGTCTTTAGGCTTTAAAACTGAGCACGGTGCTACAAAAAAAATCACTGCCGATGAAGAAGATGAAATTTTAATTTGTGTTACGTAGAATCCAGATATCAGTACTCGCCGATTAAGTCAGCAAACAGGTATAAGCCAATCATCTATTTTTAGAATACTGATGAGGGAAAAATTGCATCCATATCATTACACTCCTTCAGAATTTATTACCTCAAGATTTACCTAAGCGTCTACAATTTGCCCATTTTTGCAAGATAAACAAAATGTTAACCCAGATTTTCTGGATACAATTCTTTTTACTGATGAGGCAACATTTACCAGACGAGGAATATTTAATTATAAAAATAATCATTTGTGGGATGCTGAAAATCCACATGCTATGAGGGAAACACATTTTCAGCACGAGTTTAAGGTTAACATTTGGTGTGGTGTAATATGTGCTGGGTATTTAATAGGTCCTATTGAACTACCAACCAGTTTAAATGGACCTCTTTATTTAGATTTTCTTCAAGAACATTTACACGAATTACTAGAGGATATACCTCTCGCCTTAAGACAAAATATGTGGTTTTTGCACGACGGAGCACCACCACATTATTCTTCACAAGCTCGTTCCGCATCGATGGATTGGTCGTGGAAGTGAGTTTGCTAGGCCACCAAGAGGCCCTGATTTCAATCCTTTGGATTTTTCAATTTGGTCGCAAATGAAGGCATTAGTTTACAAAGAAAAAATTACTTCTCTTCCACAATTGCGACGGAGAATAGAAGAAGCCGCGGATGTGATTAAAAATAATAGACAAGGATTATTTGATATTAAGAGGTCTTTCCGAAAGCGGATCATAAAGTGTATTGAAGTAAATGGTGGGCATTTTGAGTTTTTTTATTTTTGTTTACAAATTTGTTATTGTTACATATTTGAGGAATAATAAAATTTTTTAAGAAAAAATTAAAATTTATTGAACTTTTTAGAAGCAAATATATGTAACTCGATAACCGATTGAGTTACACGAATCAAGAGTAACTTTTTTTGTAGAATTTAATGCTATTTAATATTTTTTTATTATTTTAGTTGTAAGTTTAGTTCAAAAAAAGTTTACTTTGATTTAATTAACACAAACGAGTGTAACTAGCGCCCTCTATTAGCAATGTTAAATTAGAGTGCAAATTATGATTCCTCATGCCAAAAAACGTAAAATTGCCAATTTTCAAAGAGAAATTGTGAAAACATAAAAAATTATTGCGAAAATCAAAATTTAAATTTAAATTTTGAACAACCCGTATCTCGGAAACTAGCAATATTTGCATAAGTCATGTTGAGCAGAATCATCATATTTTGAGGTCTAGAATCTACAGTTCAGAGATTGGACATTCCTAATGAATCATCCTGTAGATATGTAGAGCAATGTGTGTATTTTCAATTTTAGAACTGCCGCCGTCTTTTAACCATTCGGCTCTTGGATAGGGAGGTATTGGAATGAAGCCAAAATTCTGCCAAAAATTGCCGGTTACTTCACGTTTCTCAGTTTTAGCTAACTATTATGAATGTTGGTTGGGAATACAATACACTGATAAAAATTGAGATTCTTATTTCATGATCATTTTTTTAATAAAACTAGTAATTATGTACGGAAATATTTGAATGGCGAGGTAAAGGGATGAGACATGGATCCATCACAACAAACCGTATGCCAAAAAACGATCAAAACAGTGAATTTTTCCAGGTAAACCTACACCAACGACGGTTACCGTCAACAGACCAACAAGGACATGTCCACTGCTTGGTGGGATGCCACCTCTCTAGCATATTCTCCAGATTTAGCACACAGTCCGAAAAAATGAATGCAGCTCAGTTAAAACTCGACTAAATGGATGACTATTGTAGGAATCAATTTTTGTATTTATAACGTTGCTACACAATAATATAAAAACACTTTGTGTTTCCAATTTTTGTGTGTAATATTTTTATTAGTGTAGAATCGTTTTCAATAATCACCATTTGGCCGCGCTGGCTTGATCTCGAGCCAACATTTGTTTTGACACCATCTTTGCTGATTCATTTTCAGTCGCCCTCGCCGTTTGACGCCTGCATTAACCACCCCTAAATATTTCGTTCCACTCCTGCTCCTCACAACACCTTCCACTCGCCCATACCGGATCGTAGATATTTCACATGAATCCGATTGCGCTCTAATTAGATTAAGAAAAATAGTGATGTGAATGTAACACTGAATATGTCCTGTTTCCCTCGTTAATGGAGACATTCTTTCCCAAGAACTCTGTTATTCACTAGTTACACGAGATTTTTACAGTATTTTATAACTAAGTATAAGTATAAGTACAAATGGTTTTTATTGTACTAAGACAATATTTTTGATATATTGCTTCAATTTGAAGTAAATTCAACATTTTTATACAATGCCTGAAGGATTTTAACAAAAAACTACCAAATTCTATCTAAATATATACCTACGGGAGACGTTATTATTTTTTATAGTCTACGTATTATTTCCCATTATCGGAATTCAGAAACGTCAGAGTAAAACCTTTTCATATTTCTGTGTTTCATATTTACTGCAATGCATTTTGTCTTTTTGCTTTACACTATTCGTCGCTCAAGTTAAGTCAAATTTGAAAAAGGTATTAAGCAAAAATTCTGCAGCTGACATTCGAATACGAATTGGAATTTGTTGAAAACGATTCAGTTTTATTCAATGCTGATAAATCTTTTTGGAGTAGAAGGTATTTTGCAGTATCAACCATAAGCGCTGTGCTTGTGTATCCAAATATTGAGGTTCATTTTAGTCTTACAAATAACATAATGTGGATGTAGACAAACTTTTATTCAAATTAAAGACAATAAAAGAATTTTGGAACGTATTATATACGACTACAACAAGATAACAGTGAAGTTATTAAAGAAATTTTAAAATAAAATATTAAAATTGAGTTGCTTTTAGAACTTCTTCGTGATGAATTACAATTTATTTTTCTGATATGTGTCTTACTTGTAGGCCATGCTCAGACCACACACGTTTTTGTAGTTCTTTTGCAGAGGAGAATTCATTTGAAAAAGTGGGGGAGGTGACCATAGGGGGTTGAAGTCTACATACGTCTACATATGAGCAAAAAGATATTACATGATACGATTTTTCACGTCTTTGTCCATTTTCTGATAGAAGAGACGCCTTCAGAATTCTGTGGGGTGGTCATTGAAATTTTCTGTAATAAAGATAACCAAAATGTACGGCAGATCGAATAAGCAAACGCTGCACTTTAAGCGCAAAAGGCGCGCAGAGCTAATTGAGTTGACCAACGAACCTATCTATATATTTTGTCTCTTACAAGAGAAAAATACACATTCTATGCCAGTACGACTGCCTGGTGAATGTGCGGTTTCTTGTACTAGACAAAGAGAAGGCACCAGCAAGAAATTACAGATTTCGTCTCGATGCAGAATGGCTACCTCAGAAAACTGAATGTTATCTGGATTCAGAGCACCAGAATAGACCAGAGAAGGTCGCATTGGAATAGGTGACCTCATCAAATCTAATCTAAGGGAGATTACTTGGGAGAGGACAAAATTTATGTGGACGAGTAAATACATATACGATTTTGCTCTTGTGTAATCAGTTCCAAAATGGTGTGGGAATGCCTAGACAAACTCAATGAACTAGGCGAAAACAACATAGTCACCTTACTATGGATTCCAGGACACACTGGAATAGAAGGAAATGAAATAGCAGATGAACTAGCAAAGAGGGGGACTAAAATAACTTTCTGGGGGCCCGAACCCTTTTGCGGAATCAGCCCCAATGTAATATTGGAAGAAATAAGTAAAGCCGAGAAAAAGAGAAGATCTGACCATTGGTAAGATCTAGTAGGGCTTATACAATCAAAGACTCTTCTGGGTGACTACAACCTGTTGAGATCGAAAGAATGCATAAGTCAAAGTAAAACTGCGCTAAGAGTTTTAACAGGGATCCTAACGGGACATTGTCGCCTGAATGGGCACCTGAGAAAGCTCAAAATAGTGGAGGAAGAAGAATGCAGATTTTGTGGAATGGAAGAAGAAACCTCCATCCACATACTTTCCAACTGCACAGCACTTCAGAATCCTAGAGCACAGCACCTGGGAGATTACTGGATAGAAGAGGAACATTTGCCTAAGTTGAAGCCTGCAGACATCCTAAAATTCCTCCGGGAAATAGGACTAAAGGAACTACTAGTTTCTGAGACTCTCCTCAGAAACTGAATAGAAGTAAGGGGGCACAATAGATCTTTTAGGTCTCAGTGAATGTCACCCCAAAAATCACACATACATACATACAAATACATATTTTTCGGTAATTTTTTGAACTAATATATAGACTCATCGGTATATATGGTATTTATGAGAAAATAACACAGATACGATAACGTCAGTTAGCATACCACCAAACGCTTGTAGGTATATTTGTAGTTGTGGTAGATCAAAAATTTAAACCGTTAAGTGAATCTAATGTAGATAAACATAGGTGAGCACTGATGATTGGAAGTTATCACAATGATAATTGGGTATTGATAATCCATATACATATCTACGCGCATTGTTATGTATGGCTAATAAACTTCGGAATTTAGTAAACCTCATCAGTGTTACAAAATGAATGTATGTAGGAATTCAGGATACAGTTAGAGTGAAATTACGTGTTCAGAAATATATGAACTGACTGCAATAAGCTCAATTTATAATTTGTATTTGACATATTTCTTATAAATATGTACAGTAACCTAAATAATTAATTTATTCCGATTGACTGTTTAACACTGTAGCTTACATGTGTTGTGTACAGTGTCCCATAAAAATAATATTTTTTCCACTAGCTGTGAAGTTGACAATTATTGCTTCTTCTAGCCAACTGAGAAGTTGAATTCCTCTGTTAGTGGTTAATAATTTTTTCTATCATTAAACTAGGTCAATAATGGACAAATTCAAATATTTTGAGAATTCAGGGATAGTAGGTACCTAGTTCAACAAAAACTTGTGCAACATAATTTTGTATACCCAGGAGAATGTCTTTAACATATTTGCTGGTTGAAATTACCTATCAAGATAAAATTATTTGAATAAAAATGTCATTAGTTTAAAATTCGCGCTCAACCAAAAATGACTGATGACATAACGAGTACGTTCATAATATATCGAAAACTGACAGTGTACTTGTCAGTCAGACGACGGAGTAAACGCTTCTCGTGGTGCGTTTGTTAATTATTTTTTTGTCTTAAATTTGGCTAGTAGTGGAAAAAATTGTATATACACCATTGTGTTGAAGACATTTATAAACCTCGCACCTTATTCCGCTCGGTCAATAATAATAGTCTCCACCACCTTGTTGTATAATATACTATTCAAGCTTTGAAAACCGCTGATTTTTGGTACTAAGGCGATACTTTTGTCTACGAGTGTCGCGAGTGAACTACCTAAAAACGTAAACCAGTTTGTATTAACTTTGCACTAATAAGAACAACCGAGTTTTGACGTTCTCGGTGAAATAAGGATTTTCGCAGCAGATCTTTCGAAAATTATAAATCAGTTACAGACGAGACTGTGTGCTGACTTTTTTTTCGATTTTCACCCTTACCACACCTTCATTAAACGCTACTGAACACAACATATCCCATCCCTAAGGCATGTGTTTCAGACAATGGACGACGATAAAAGAACTGCTTACGACATAGATTTTTTTGCTACACTGTTCAAATGTCGAGTGAAATATTGAAGCTGTCACAGAATTTTCCAGCGTTTTACTCAAATAGTATTATTGTCTTTGAAAATATAAACCAACAGCATTGATGTTTTATGGCACAGCAGTCGATTTGGACCGGCCTTTACATGATTCGACCGTTAGCGACCCACGGTCATGGTTGAATCTTGCATTTTATCAATGTACGGAGTTTTTAGATTCCAATTTAATTTTCCGGCTGTGGTGAATTTCCGAAACAATGTAAATAGTGGATGTGCCTTGAAGTGGAGAATAATTTAGAGGGTGTAACGTTGAAATCTTTTGAAAAATAATCAAATTTATGATTGTAAATCTTTTTATGCACAGTAATGTGATGAGTGATAGGAGAATTATGACAGTGTATAACAGCCAACGTTGAAAAACAACATTGTGAAGAAAACATCTCTATAATATTTCAAAACTAAAATGCACGGTAGTGCACAATAACATTAACAATGGGTTTTTTTTCCAGATCCTCACAACAATTCAACGAAACAATGTACCAACGTGTTATTTTTAGTTCAAATTTTCAGGCATGCTTTACTGAATAAATGTTTTGTCGATTAATAACGTTTCCAGGTTTCACAAGCGAGTGAAACTGAATAGCGAAAATTTATAGTGTTCAAGTACCACTGGAAGAGCTCTCGTTTATCATTAAGACATTTTTTATTATAAACAAAGTTTTGCAACTATTATGCTATAATATTTTATACGAAAAGTGTAGAAATTATCACACAATTCCTTACAAAGTTGGATTCCTATTATGTAGAGATTGTTTACTCAATCACAGTTTCCTGTAGCAATTGTCCCTTCTAATTATAAACAAGAGTGGTTGGTAATATCGTGAAGATATCCCAACCCCGTTAAAGTGAAATTCATTTGTCTGTCGGAGCATATAGCTCGAGAAGTAGATGCTGCTTCTTAGTGAACGGTCTACTCTTTGAAAAGTTATCTTCAAATTTGGAATGCGTTATAATACTATTATACTATTATTTTGACATCTATAAATAAATAATGATGTGTTTAGTACGGTTGATTCTGTATATGTAGAGTAGGGAGGGTGAATGTAGGCTCACAGCACTTAGGCCTCATGTGACCCATTGTACATACTCCCGAGGAGTTGTCCTCCTAGGTCATCGTCCATCCTGTCCTTCCCATGAAGGTGGACAGGTTACTATAAAACACATCTCCTTTATATCGGCAGATGTAGGCCAAGACTCACCAAACACACACTCTCTTATTGACGATAACTCCAGACACTCGCATAAGATATGCCTGACAGTTTCATATTTCTTTTCACGCATCCTGCATAGAGGTGTGTCCACTAGCCCCATAGTATGGAGGTGTTTCCTTAGTTGACAGTGGCCAGTCAGAAATCCTACTGTTAAACGTAGGTTTTTCCTGGTCATCGCCAAATATTTTTTCGGTGCCAGCTTCCCAGGGTCGCCCATGGTGATCCTGGCAAGACTGCATCCTCTGATTCCATCCCATCTCTTAAGGGATTGAGCATGAGTGTAACGATTGGCTAGTTCCGCAATTGTCAAAGTCGTTAGGCCGTAGGTGTCACTGGGTCCTAAGATTTTTAGTCCAGCCGCTTCCCTGGCTAAAGAATCGGCAATGCGATTACCTTTACTTTTGTCGCGCCCTTCAACCCACCTCAAGATGATATTGTTATCTGCCGAGGCGTTACCTAAATCTTGGTGTCACTCTAGTACTAACTTCGATATAATACATGTTGTCTGTTCAAGGCTAATAGGGCTTGTCTACTATCAGTGCAGATTGTTATGTTTTCGCCAGAAATTCCTTTTCTGGTTAGTTCTTTTGTGGCAATTCACATACCAGCCATTGCTGTTTGAACCACGCTGGTATTGTTTCCCATTCCCCACTTAATCCTTAGGCTTAGTGCTCTCGAGTAAACTCCACATCCTGAGCTTTCTTTCATTTTTGAGCCATCTGTATATATGCGTATTGCATTTGCAGCATCTGGCTCTGTGTTCTGTTTTATTTGTATTTTGTAGGGTTTATTAAACACAAACCTGGGTTCAATTGCACCATTGGCTGCCTGCAGCAGAGGTAGCGCAGTAAGCGCTTCTTGCAATAGGCCTAACCTCAATTGACCCACTCCTACTTCGAGGCTTACACCAGCCGTACGCAATCGTATACCATGGCCATTAACGCAACCTCCTTGACGTAGTACGGTTGATAATTCTTAACCTTACTTCGCTTTTTTTCAGTCATAATACCGTAACTCATTTACTATGCTATAAATAGGAATGTATCAAATTTTAAGCTTTAGGAAAATTCTATATCGAACAATTAAATTCAAGCTATAATAAATTTTCTCAATATAAAATTGGAACGGAATAGAAAAAAATTTTGTAGTATACCCTACCGATTTGGTAATGCAGAATTACTAGACAATGTGTTAGTAGCAATCGATCGATACTTTAATGATAGTACAACAATAGCTCAACAAACTTTTGTTCCAAGCCGTTCAGCTTCTTTTGTAGAAATATTTTAATATAAGCTCTAATCTTTCATTCAGAATCGAGTAAACAAAGCTACATATTTTCAAGGGATAAAATATTCCTCGGTTCAAGCAACAAATTAAAACATTGAGGTAATTGAAAATTTTATATTAAGTACATACAGTAGCAGTTTGGTATCACCTTTTAATATTAATTTTTTCCAATTTTTGTAGTGTCGCTAATTCTACGTACTTTTCGAACTTCCTTCCAAAATTGGTTTGATTCCGGATTTATTAATGAAAAATTTCATATTCCTGTTTCATCTTTATTGAATTTTTAAATAACTAGGAACTTTAATTTTAATCAGTGTTCAGCTAAGCGTATAATTGTATTGGAAGCATTGTTTTTAATTAAATACTTTAGCACTTTATACCTCTTTTAAGTATAATATAAGCTTTGCGGAAAATAATACATTGAATTATTTTCAAGCATGATGCATGGAATTTTTATTATAACTCAATAAACCCGCATGGTATTCCTTCAGAATATTAACCTATCAAAAATTTGTAAATTTAGAAATTCTTTAATACTTTTTGTTTATTTTTATAGATATAACAGATCTACAGGCCATTGAAGACTAAGGCTTGGTTGGTTATTTTCCTTCATTCTCTTTTATTTTCTGCCACCTCTTCCTGTTTAGCTCTAGGTCCTTTTCTACTGCCTCTATCCAATACTTTTTCGGTCTTCCTCTCTCTCTTTTACATCCAGTTCCTACTACTTCCATTATCCTATTCCATTAGGTCCCGATTTGTTCTTCTGATCCAGATATCTTCTACTTTTCTTCCCCATACATTTTTAGTACATTTCACACCTATATATCTATCAGTCTCTTTTTTTATCAATTATCCACGTCTTCAATTGTGCTTCTGTGCTCCTGTATTCCTGTTTCCTTTTGTTAATCTAGCATATTTCGTTTGTGTTCTCAATAGAATTCTCATTATCATGTATTCTGTTTTATTTTCAGTCAACTGGAGACCCTTTTATCTCATCAGATGTCTCTATCATGTGCTACAAATTTCTATTTCCAAAGCTAAACGTCTTACTAAATAAAAATAAGAGTAGGCAATGACTCATCTGGTGGTGCTTCGTGTAAAATTAAAGGGTAGTAGTGAAATATAGGATTCACCACTCTTTCGACCATTATAAAATGTATTATTCATAAAAACTCCAGTTTCGCTTCCGTGGAGACATACAAGAAATACCGATTTATGTTTTAGGACTACAAGGACTCAATTTCCATTATATTCATGTTAGGATAAAATATTAACAATCTCCTGAGTTATTTGGATGCCGTGAAAAAGAAATTGTATTTTAAAATTTAAAAGAACAAAAATAATTATTTCAACCTGGCAGTAAGGATGATTATAGGGCATGAAAGCAATAGCAAAGCATATATTTAAAAATAATAAAATAATGTTAGGAATGTATTTTTTTAGCTTGAGTTATCTGGGACCTGAAGAAGAGCTATTTAGCAAATAATTGAATGTATAATTTGATGTAGACGATTTTTTTTGCCTCACTTTGCAATCAGGACATATAAAAAAAATATTTTAGAATAAATAACAAATTATTAAAAATTATGCGATTTTTTTTCAAAGGCCTGTTTCTCCCTTATTGGCATTTAAGATATTATTATTTCATCAATGTAGTTATAAAAATGCATGGTCTACGAAACTATTCACTTGTTATCTACTCTTAAAATTTAAACTTGTTTATCAATCAAGGGGTCATTGAAGGTACGAATACGTTTTAATTTTAAAAATTCAATCCAATGTATTTTAGCAAGAATTTCAGTGAGTTGCCGACTTACTCGGGTCTCGTTGAAATTTCTTTCTATTTCCGCTGCTCGATTTATTTATAGGGTTTGCCGCGTTTTGGAAATAATGTTCAATTTTTGGACGACTCGAAAGTTTCGTTCGGGAAATTAAATTTATTCTAGCAAGGATTTAAGTAGAGTTGATGATATTCTAGAGAGACTTTTAGTGAGTTGTCGACTTTCTTGGGTCTCGTTCAAATTTCTTTCTTTTTCCGCTTGATTTATTTATAGGATTTTCCGCTTTTCGGGAAAAATATTTAATTGTTCGCTCGAAAGTCTCGTTCGTGAAATTGAATTTATTCCAGCAAGGATTTCAGTGAGTTGCCAACTTTCTCGGGACACGTTGAAATTTTCTGCTGTTTCCGCTATTTGAACTAATTATAGGGTT
>CAJUYH010001683.1:36448-46679 GCA_910591685.1 Galerucella tenella
GAAAGTCTCTTTCGGGATATTAATTTATTCTAGCAAGAGTTTCAGTGGGTTGCCGACTTTCCCGGGTCTCGTTAAAATTTCTTTCTTTTTCCGCTGCTTGATTTATTTTTAGGATTTGCCGCCGATATTTAATTATTGGACGACTCGAAAGTCTCGTTCGGGAATAAATTCTAGCAGAGTTTTGTGCGAGTCGCTGAATATTGAATATAGCTTTACAGGTTATTTCCCCTAAAAAGCGGGAAGAGCAAATTTTTAAGAATAAAAGTGTTACAAGAGAAATAGTAGATTTGAGTACTCGATACTCTAGTGGAATGGAATACATTTTGGTTTTCAGGCATCCTCATAAAAAAAGTATAGGACATTGAATCGGGTATCATAGGTAGCCATTCCTAAATTGACCTTAGGGGGTAGGGGGTTGAAGTTGTAACGTCTACATATGAGCAAAAAGACATTCCCTTCATATGATTTTTTGATGTGTTTTGTCACTTTATTATGAAAATTATGCCTTCAGATTTATGTGGGGTGGATAGTTTTCATTGAAATGATCTGTATAGTAAATAACCCTGTACATGCCGAAAATGTAATTAATATATGACAAGTTGATAGTATAGCAGCATTCTTATAAAAATTCATATATTTTGGATGATTTACTAGAACACGAGAAATTACATATTTAAATTACAAATTTCTGTGTAGTTACACCTGATCGATTTTTATCTACAGCTTTGTAGTTTTAGTCATTTTTCTTCTCGTCAATAATTTTGCTGGCAGGTTAACCACAGCGTAATTCAAAAAATACTATGGTGCTGTAATAAAAACAACATTGTGTTTAAGCGCACGGAAATAACACAAAATTTGATGAAATAACCTTCAATAAAAACCGAAAATGTAGTATGAATGTAACTGTAGCTATTAAAATCCCAATGTGTCACTAATGTGACAATTTTATTCAAACCTATTTTTATTTATCTAAAGCTGAATTATGTCGAACAGGGTATTTCCATAGGAAAAAGTTAAATTTGATTTAAAATTCACATAGCAGTAAACAGTTCGAAAATAATGAAATGCATTCGCAGATATACTCACAAATAAACAAAAAAACGAAATATTTCCGCGGTCAGAAGAATAAATGCAGTTTATTTGAATTAAAAAGAGAGACAGAGACAGATGGAACGCTGAATTGAAAAACCTATCCACAAGACTAGACTATCCTTGTGGAGATGTCGTGAAAGTCTTGGGGAATGGGACCCAAACAAATCTAATAGGTATACTGATGATTGCTAGACCAATGTCACATATGGAGCTATCGCTTTGTGGTCGAAAACAATACAGCGAACGGCTCAAACAAAGCTAAGCAAACACTAGTGTTTTACGTGCATAAAGTCACATCTCGTCAGTCATTGTCTTTCATCTTGTGAATATAATAAAAGTAGTATAGTATAATTATGTTTTTTTTCTCACGGGCGTAGAAAAAGTATAGTAAGCATCTAGTGTCAAAAACATCTGTAGTCACTCGTTTCATAAGGCACTCGTTC
This sequence comes from Galerucella tenella, assembly GCA_910591685.1. Taxonomy (NCBI): domain Eukaryota; kingdom Metazoa; phylum Arthropoda; class Insecta; order Coleoptera; family Chrysomelidae; genus Galerucella; species Galerucella tenella. The sequence continues at coordinate 37,984 of CAJUYH010001683.1, forward strand.
TGCTTCGCTTCACTCGTGACTCAGCAAACTCGTGACTAAAGTATAACGCTTTTTTACACTGGGTACTTCTGTAATCTGTAATCTGTAAGAATTTGAAGGGTGGGTGACCCCCACAGCACTTAGGCCACAATTGGCCCATTGTGCATCCTTCCGAGGTTCAGACTTCCTTCTGGCTCGTAATCCAGCCTACTTGTTTGAAGTAGGCGATAACGTCGCCGGAAGTAAGCTCCCTCATGCTGGCTTGTGTTAGCCTGTACTCGCCGAATACGGAAAACCTAAATTGAGAGAGTGTCGGACATTCACAAAGAATGTGTTCGACAGTCTCATCTTCCTGTTCATATCCTCTACAGAGTGAAGTGTCAGACAGACCCAGCTTGTAGAGGTGTTTTCGTAGGTGGCAATGACCGGTCAGAATACCCATGGCTGTCCGAAGGTTCTGTCTGTTCATAGTCATGTATTTTTTGACTACTTTGCTGTCCGGATACTGCAGCAGTTCCTTGGCAAGCCTGCAACCTTCTGCATCGTCCCATCTACCCTTAAACTTATCCTTTATTAGGTCAATCATAGCCGACGCCGACAGACCAATGAAAGTGCCAGGTCCCAAGAGTTTCTGGGAGGCTGCTTTCCTGGCTAGTGAGTCGGCAATGTGGTTACCTTTCGATTTACTGTGCCCCTTGATCCAGCCTAGAGTGACTTCGTTGTTGCTACAGGCTTTGATCAGGGACAGGTGACACTCCAGTACTAGGCCTGATGTGATACGTGGTCTGTTCAGGGCTAGTAGTGCTTGTCTACTATCCATAAGGATGTGAATTTTATTACCTGTGTTTCTTTTGGTAATCTATTTTGCGGCGATGTAGATAGCAGTGAGCTCTGTTTGAGCAACGCTGACATTACAGCCCATCGCCCATTTGATGTTTAGATTCAGAGATCTGGAGTAAATTCCACATCCTGAGCCCATATTGGTTTAAGAGCCATCCGTGAAGATGCGGAGTGCGCCTTCTTCTGATGTGTCTTGTGTGTTATATTTAATGATTACCTTGTAGGGCCTGTGGAAGGCATATTGTGGTGAGGTTGCGTCCGTATTTGCCTGCAGCAGTGGGACCTCATTGAGTGCCTCACGCCATAGGTTACGTCTCAATCTACCAGATCCTACGTCAGGTTGTATACCGGTAGAGCGTAAGCGTGTCATGGTCATCAAAATAACCTCTTTGATGTGTATGTCAAGGGGAGTGAGACCAAGGATCACCTCCATCGCTCAGATTGGTGTGGTTCTCATGCCTCCTGTTGTATTGAGGCATGCTGTTCTCTGAATTTGATCGAGTTTACGGACGACTGTCAGCTGGTTTGCTTTAACTCCCCAGGTAATCGCGCCGTACGTTAGCATAGGTCTGATGATGGCAGTGTAGATCCAGGCAGTAACCCTGGGTGACATTCCCCAGGTACGGCCGATGATTCTGCGACACTGTTCATAAGAGATGTATGCTTTTTTTACTCTGTTTTCTAGATGAGAGTTCCATGTTAACTTACTGTCAAATATGACACCTAGATGGGTACTTAATAAACTATTTAAAAAATTTACTCGTATAATTAAACTTATAATTTATTCACTCAGTACAATACAAAAGGAATGATGACAGTCATTAAGAATTACTGAACTAATTGTGATTACAACTGCATGTGATTATATTTTTTTTATCAAAACATATGAATACAAAATATGATTATCCGCCATGTTAGCTAAAACAGCGATCACAAACTTGTGACGTCAAGCTTTTGTATATCGTTCGAGTTTTTATCGTATTTTCTGATTTTGTATCGCTTAAATGATATTTACTCCTCATAGAATTCATGCCTATATCATATCAAATAATTTAAATTAGTAATTAAAACCAATGTTAATTTGCGAACTGTGTGGAATATGTTAAGTATTAACAGATATTTTAAAACAGATTTATTAGGAGATAAAAGAAGTTGTAACTGAAGTAACCATAAATGCCACTTCATATATCAGAATTTGAAAGTATTATTAGTTTACTCATATCTTACAATTTTGTATGGTTTCTTTAGTAGAAGAATTTAACATAAAAAGTAACAACCCTTGTATAAACACCAATCCTTACAGAAAATGAAGAAATGTTTGCATTGTTGATGATTTTTCCTTAAAATCTGGTGAATGGACTATAGAGTTGTTGGCTAGTTTTGCCACTTCTGCCTTATAGCTGTCGAGATTCCTACTGCAAATTTGCGGCAAATATAGAATGTGATAATCAATATATAATAAACGCTGAAAATGGAGAGCATGGCAAAGTTAAATTAAAAATTAAATAATATATGAAAGCAGAGATCAAGCTCAAATTTGCCAATTTAAAAATTCGAGATTTCAAATATGCAAGCAACTAAATATTTTATGGATGTAAAAACTGATATTCAACAAATTAAAGTGAAATAAATTATTGTTAAGACTTGTTGAAGAACGGTGGTTGAAACACACGTGAATCTTATATATACAGATGTCGCGCGAATTATTACCTTCATACCTTGTTGATTTATAGATGTTTGGTATGGGTGCTGATAAAATTGATAGAATTTACTCATTTATTTCCCATTTTCGAAATATTAAGATTCGAAACACGATTTTAATACCCTAAATAGACTAATTTTCCGAAAATCTTCAATCAATTGCCTACGATCTTGTGCTGTATAATGAGATTATATTTAATTCAGCAATGTATATTGCTTATCAGTTTTGGAATGGAACAAAAAGTGGTTCTTCTACTTTTATTTGTTAGTTCATTTACGATAAGTTTGCAATTTTGACATTTGTAGTAACAACTGCAGCCACTGAACAAAATCTAAATATCCAAAGTGTAAATGGAATAATTAATTATATAACGAGGGAAGTTACGGTCCAAAAGTTGGCTGCCGTGTCTGAGGTTGCCAGACTTATGATGTCAAAATCAGACAATTTTATCAGAATTTCTTGTGTTGGTTTGTCGTTTTCATTCGCATTTTATAGTTTGTTATTTACTTTGTAAGATATAATCTGTTATTTTCATAACTATTTAAAAGAGAGTATCGAACACTCCGTCGCAATACCTAAGTCTTTATCAAGTGGTTGCAAGGAGATGGTAGCATCCCTAATATCATATTTTGAGAGAGAATGAGATAACGGTGGATCGCTAATTCCTATTTATACTTCTGTGAGAGATGTAAGTTTTTAATAAATACATTATTACTTAATACTGCAATAACGATGCAATTCAACATGTGCATGAAGATAACATTATTCAGTTAAACTTAGGGTTTTAAACTTAGATGTTTCGGAATTATACGTATTTAATCATCAAAATTTTATAATTTCTGCTCCTATTTTTGAGTTAAATGTAATCTCATATAATCAACAACTTATCAACATAATTTTATGTCAACAACTGGAAAAAAATTACAAAGAGGCAACGATGTAAAACATCTGTTATGTTTTGTTATTGCAAACTTATCGTAAATGAACTATACTGACTTGTCCTTATTTTTAATAGTAGTTAATAAATTTATGAAATGAGAAGTCGTATTTATTTAATTGCTAAAATATTTAACTTTAACTTTATGCGACATATACCCATCATATTATGCTCAATTTATCACAAATCCGAAAACAACACAATGATTTTTTACGATACTGATTTGTTCGGGTCTCGTATTGAGGAAAATTTTCCCAATATTTTATTAAATATGAAATAAAATCTTGTTCGGTTGCATCGAATAAATCCCAGGAAATCTCCGATTTTCTGACAACTTCCATTTGTCTCATTTACTTCACTTGATTGAGTTAATCAGAAACATACCAACCAGTCTTGAAAAATGTTGGCGCGATTGCCATTATTTTTTGTAACAATGTTTAAATGCTTCACGCAACAGAGAACTTTGAAATTTCAATACACAAATTCCCAATGTAAAATATAACCACTATAGTTGATATTTTTGAAATAGAACTACGTGTTTCGTTATTGAGGGCTGTTCCAGTTATATATTTTTTCATATCTGAAAAAAACTGTCGACAATATCTGACATGGGAATTATAATATTGATCAAACCATCACATCGTAACAAAAACGTTTATTGGGTATCTAATCTATTTTAATCCGTCAAAATGTGGCTTTAATAGCGAATACAACCAAGGATATAACGACTATAACAACTAATGGACAAATTGTGTACTGGTCAGTAGAGTAATTAGCTTTTACTAATGATTATGTAACCCTCACATAATCCTGTCAACGAGTGACATAATACAATTGCAGGAGGCAAGGAGTAGAATAGTTGACATACCAATTACCTGAAAGAAGACATCTGAAGGAAAACAAAAATTCTACTGAATTCTTTACGCAGGGAAAATATTCGAACACACATTTTTTCACCTTCTCAGTAAAAAATAATGGTTGTTAAGTTTGTCCACATGGAAATACAGTCAACATTTTGAGAAATTTCGGTGGAAATTCATTTTCTGTCATCAATTATAATTTTAACGACAAATTAGGAATCTCTGATTGAATATATAACGGTACTCAATAAATATTGTAAGCGGGTTTATTCGTATCTTGGATAAAATCGATGTGTCGATTTTATTTCCAAATTCCAAAATATATTTTCGATTCGAGTGTTTGTTTGCTGTAATCAATGTAAATCTACGACTGATAAATTGGAGAGCTTTTCACCACAGTGGCTGTCTTCCGCTTTTTTTCTTTCAAGATTTATGGTCGATGTGAATTGAATTAGGTGTTTCAAATAATTCAAGAATTTATATGATCGTGTGAATGAGTGATGGATAAATGAAAAATTGTTTTTTGTCAAGTTCTTAATCAACTGGAAACTATCATAAATAAAAAATTATGATATGACAGACAGTGTTGACGAGCCCCGTATGGACTAAGAAAACAAACTTAAATCGTAATTTCGATAGGTTTATTCTTAAAGTTGGAACTATTAGTATTCAGTTTAACATCAACAATAAACTACAGAAGTTTCCACGCTAGCTGTGTAACCAAGTATTCACTCTTGTTTATTGATTGAATAGTAACTTAAATTCAATCAAGTCGTATGACATTATCAATTTCTTGTCGATATTGTTGTTGTGAACACGTTCCCGTAACATTTGTAGATTAAACGTTCAATATAGATTACTAAAAGTAAGGGTTGAGACAATGAAATATGAAAGTGTTTGTGTAACGAGTCGAGTACCGATGAAGTTGTATTCAACACCACATTTGAGTCGATATTTTCTATATACACTAAGGAAAAGTTTATCCATAATTATAAAGAATTTAGTTGTAGTAGGTAAAACTTATATACGTATTATGATACATCAAATGTTTAATTATGACAATGAAAAGAGCCTTAATTATCGTTATCAAGGTCCGTCAACTCGAAGTAATTAATAACCTTTAATAACCTTTCAAAAACAGTAACCGCTAGTGACGAAAAATCAATTACATCAGAAAACAGTATTGAGACTATTAACTATTTCACTTACTACAATTGGACCTGTTGATTACAGCAATTTGACTGGTTGGTAGTACCTGCAACAAAATTTAGATATATGAGACATGGCACTTAACCAAAAAAACTTAAAACATAAAATGGTGATAGAAATAGATAACATTAAAGTAAGTGTTAAATTGAATTGCAAAGAAATAGAACAGATAGATAATTTTAAACATCGGGAATTACAGTTAACAGGGAAGGAGAAAACGATTCAAAAATAAATAATAGAATAGAAAGTGCAACCGAACTGTTTAAAGCACTTTTTAGTAAAAGAGGAATCAGTAATGAAACAAAATAACAGTTTACAAAACAATCTACAGACCAGTCCTGATGTATGGATGCGAGAGCTTGAATCTTTCCAAACAACAAAAAAGCAGAACATTGGCGTCAGAAATGGATTTTTTAAGGGAAATTCAGGGAGTTCAAAAATGGACAAAATACGAAACGGAGATATATACGAAAAGAACTTGAAGTAGAACCTATATTGAATAGTATAGAAATACAACAACTTAGATGGTTCGGACTTCTAATAAGGATGACAGAAAAACCAAGCAAATATGTGAGGCAAAATCAGCACAAAAGATAGCGAGGGGAAGACCAAAAAAAAGGCGGAATATTGAGATAGTGGAGTGCCTGAATCAGAGCAACAAAAACTGGAAAAAGGCTGAAGAGATAGCACGAAACAAAAGAAATGGGCAGAATTTGTTTATAATTGATAGAATTTATACCTTAAATCTTTGGACAGATATGTTTCGATTATGTTTATAAATAAATAACTATGTGGTATCAAAAAAGTCATAATTCTTGATGGGGCTACTTTTACAACACTTCACTGTATTTGGGTTAGATTGCTTTTTGCAGATGTTTCTATTTATCATTGAAATGTTGTTAACAGTATTAGCACTGCATTTTTGTAATAAATATCCATAATATCAATTGTATTGTGTCCAAAATGAAATTTTACCAGAATCCCAAACACATCAAAGCCTACCTTCAAATATTTTCATCACCAGTTCTCAAAAATTCATTTGAAAACAAATAATGGATATCCTAGGTATATACGTAATTGAATTTTAAAGTTAATGCACCTCTAAAACGGCTCAAAGAGTCTTCATTACAACATAAGTAATTCATACTCCATTTTCACCAGTCGCCAACATCTTATCTAGACCACATACACAGTCCACTCTGTAACTCTAACTTACTTGCACAATGGAGTGACGATTAAAGCCGATCAGCAAATCAGTTACAATTAATTAATTCCTTCAATTATAGTTAACACACATCTAGTGTCAGGAAATTGTTGAAATAATTTCAGAAACAAATTTCAATAGCTAGAATTAAACTCCTAGTTTACGAAAAGAATGAAAAATTCTAGGACAATCAAGTTCAATTATGGTTAGCGAGAATTTACTTGGACTGTTTTTCTCGGTGTAATACAAACCAATACTTAGCTTTCTTCTGAAAATCCAATAATGTCAGAGATTAATAGAGCTATTTATTACAGTTACTGCAAGAACAAACAAGATTGCTCCAAGGCGGCCCTTTGATTCTGTAGTTTCCTTCCATTCCGAAATTATGTGATGTTTCTTGTTTTTTCTTCCATACCATAAAATATACAATCTACCCTATCCACTAGTTGGAGCTTTTTGAGATGACCATTTAGGTTGAAGAGTCCTGATGGACAACTGTCGAAACTCTGAGTGCAGCTCTATACTATTTCACATGAGCATTGATAGCATGACACCGGAGAACATATTCACTGAGAAAACAGGTGATGCATCCAGATAATTCTGGAGAAATCATCTGGTTCACCGATGGATCCAAGACAAACCATGGCACTGGGGCTGGTATAAATGGACTGTGAAAGAAACTGGTAACATTCTGGCAAGAGACAACAAAGTGTCTTTAATATGGGTGCCGGTACATGAGGGGGTTGCAGGGTATGAAATGGCAGACCAGTTAGCTAAAGAATGCTCTAAAGGAGCCTTCACAGGTCCGGAACCGTTTTGTGGAATCACAAAGGATTACATAAGAGTGGAAGTCGGGAACTGGCTCGTTAAGGAACATCAACTCAAATGGAGGCTGACACAAGGACACCTCCATACTAAGAGTCTACTAAATAATTTAGACAAAGAATTCTCTTCCAGGCTGTTGAAACTGGGTAAGAGAAATGTGAAGACAGTTACCGACCTGGTGACTGGACACTTTACCCTGAGGAAGCATTTGCACAAGATGGGCAGAATTGGTGAACCTATGTGCAGAAAATGCGAACTCTACGATGAAACCCCTACTCACATAATCTGCTTCTGTGAGAACTTACAAGGACTCAGACGGAAGCACTTTGGAGTGGAAATAACACAACCAGCATAACTATTGAAGATCCCTCCAGATGAACTGATGGCCCATTATAGAAAACACGAAGCTTTTGGAATGGAAGTAGGTATAGATAACATGGGTAAAGGTACAAAGATTCCTTCTAGGTATTTCTAATGGTTCGATTTTAAAGTTTTTCTATTTCACCGATATACAATAGATATATTGAAATATTTTTCTTGTGAAAATATATTTGTTTTGGTGTAGAGCTCAAAACATGATATAATAATAATGATAATAATAATAGCAGACCGCTTGAAGTATTTTTTCGTTTATCGATCAATCCAATTGGTTCACCGTATTCCCTGAACTCCTGAACGACTTAACTCATCACTATTAGCTTCACTTGCACAGGATCAGGTATCAATGTAAGTTTTGTCGTTCGCTAAGCATCAACTCTCATCTTTCATCTTCTTTTCATTCTTTTTGATTATATGCTCACGGAATTATTCATATCTGGAAGACTCGACACTAGAATTTTCAAGGAAAAAGAGATTTTGTGGACGGCGATTTTCTTAATCGATTACGTTGAAATTTTTCCGATAAGTTCATATGCCCATGACAAGGCACCTATATTCAGCAGTTATTAAGAATCTCTTTTAAAAGACCATTGGAAATAAATTGTATTTCTAGATGTCAGGATAATATTATCATACTATTACAAATTTTGAAAACTACTTTGCAAAGAGTAAACCGTTTACTAGGAACAAACCTCTACTTCTCGGGCTATATGTCCCGACAGACAATGAATTACAGTTCCAAGTTGAACGGGGTTGGCATAT
>CAJUYH010001684.1:0-46665 GCA_910591685.1 Galerucella tenella
AAAAAAAAAATGGAAATCAATTGAGGAATGCGGATTTTACAGGAGTGCTTCCAAACAAAACGGGTCACCCTGTATAAGGTTATACATTTTCGAGGGATTTGTAACCGCTCCAATGTAGCTCTCTGATTCATACAGTGCGGTAAATCATTCTACTTTTCTTTTTTATCGTCTTATATAATCTTGTCCGTTTTCACTTTTTCCGCTACCAATTTCCATTTCTTTTCATCTTTGATGATTTCAGACCAGATCTGTATTTCCATCGCTCACAAATCAGTAATAATTTGGACCTCCCACATTATTTTTGGTCTCTGCTTCAGTCTGATTTCTGCTGATCTCCAGTTGCTCACCATTTTAATTTCTGCATTCGGTTGTATTCTTGTCCATACCATCGTATTCTTTAAAACTTTCTGTAGCTCACAATAACTCCATTCTCTCTATTCCAAGCCCTCTTCCACTAATATACGATTTAGCTTATTAAGTCGGTATAAGATTCAGTTTGTATTATATTGTGTAAAAGATTTATTCCCAAATCCGATCCTGTCTTCCGTGACTTTCTATTTTCTCGAAGAAAGGCGCTATGGCACACCGGCTGCGGCAAATTACAAACCAAAAATCACAATCGTATCGAGATTTTACTATATTGCTGCTTTTAGTAGGTAGGAATTGGTATAATGCCCGTTTATATTCTATATACCGACTATCGAAATGCTTTTTAAGTTTAGTCGTATGAATGACGAGTGTAAAATGAAGAAAGAATCGCTAACAAAACAACTGCTTATAATATAAACTTCGTAATATTCAATGAATCGTAAAATCTCTCTAAAAAGGGGTTTTGTCTGTAATAATGAACTAAATAAAACATTTATTTGGAAAAAAGAGACATATACAGTACCATTCAAAAGTCCCCTCCCCCCTTGGTATCTTTTGAACGGCTACACTAACATTAATAAAATTTGGAGGGTGAAAATGAAGTGTTGCGAACTTCTTTACGAATGGTAACAGGTGACGTAATAGTAATAGATGACGTCACAGTGCCACTCTGGCCAATAATTTTGAATAGGACCTTATGGCAAGTGATATCTCGTTTGAAAGGCATTGATATAGGCTACATAGCCATATTAATTTTGTTTGGGTTCAAACTAATTTTGACGGATGAATAAATAAATACCTAAATTATTGAAATTATTTTTTTAAATTTAATTAATCAAATATCAACAATGGATTCTTATAGCAAGTGTTCGGAATGTGCTCCGTCTACTTCCTGACAGTAATACATCCTATTAGTAAACTCTTGTCGTACTCGTTCGAATGTGTCAGCTGAAATTGCATAGGATTCTTCAATAATTTTTTCTTCCAAAACGCCAATGCTATCTGGTGCCGTAGTATAAACCTTGGATTTCAAGTACCCCCATGGAAAAAATCTAAAGGTGTTAAATCTGGTGACCGAGGTGGCCATTCTATAGAACTTCGCCGGCCGATCCATCTACCTCGATATTCTTCATCCATAGGTAACGTCTTACTGCACCATAATAATGTGCAGGAGCACCATCTTGTTGAAATGTTATTTCCATATGGCCCAATTTATCTGGATTATCTTCCAGAATTTCAAGAATTAACGGCTCAATTGCATTTTGTAACATCTCCAGATACACTTCACCGCTTAAATTTGAATTTAGGAAGACAAGACCAACTATGTGGTTTCCCAAAATACCTGCCCAAACATCGACTTTTTCTGGAAATTGGTTATGTTGTTCACGAAAGGTGTGAGGATTTGTGTCACTCCAATTCCTCACATTTTGTGTATTCACATTTACATTGAAGCAAAAAGTACTTTCGTCACTAAAACAAATTGTTTTTGTGTAATGTGGGTTTTGACTAATTTTATTTGTCATACATTCATAGAATTCGAGTCTTCTGTCGGGGTCGTCATCCGAAAGGTGGTGCACCATTTTTAACTTGTATGGATGAAATTTATTTTTAGCCAACACTCTTTGTACTGTACTTTTACTTACTTCACAGATAGACGCAACTTTAGTTGAAGGGGAAGTAGGGTTTACTACCATTTCAGCAACTATATCAATTTTTTTATCATCACTAAATGTTGGTCGACCAGATCAGAAATATCAGAAATATATTTTCACAGACAGTATGGTGCAAATGAAATGAGTGAATTCTTTATTTCGTAAGCCGAAGATTTAAAGGAAAAATCCCGAAACCCGACGATTTTCATTTTCAAACGGTCTATTGAAAAGAAAGACCCACTTTTCCATTTAAAAATTTTAGCGATGACGTTAAAAATAAAAAGGAATCTTTACGAAAGCCTGTTTGATAATAGAAATCGACGGGTCTCAGGATTACGAAATAACGAATTTATTCCTTCCATTTGCACCATACTGGATATTATCTGGAAAAATTGGGACAAAATTCAATAGTTATTGAATAAAATCATTAATTACCAATTTGAATAACATAGCATTGAAAACTTGACCGTTTTCAGAAATTACAAGATTAACATCAGCAGGAATATAAGTTATCAATTATCTATACTTTTTATAATAATGATGTAAATCTTGTGAATTGTGAAGCCAATAATTATAATGTTCACGTATCGGTGAATTTTTCACCAAGAAATTCTATAATACACTCATGCACCAACAAAAACTGAACTTCGATTATATCATCTGTAAGTAAAGCGTCTCCCGCACAAACTCGAATGCTTTTGTAAAATCCGCATTTTAAGCAGAATGTGAAAATGCGGAATGTTCCGCTTGACAGATTATATGTAGGGCCGTTGGAAAAATTATATCTGAAAAGTAAACAACCGATTCCGCACACAAAGAACCACTCCGTCTTGAAATTTTCTCTATTTACTTTTTCTAACGAAAATAAACAATATTTCGACTGAAGAGTTCTTTGCCAAAATATACCAACGCATGTGAGAAAATACTAATTTACGAGTAGGTTTGGAAATTTCTTACCAGAGCTGAAAATTTCATATTGAATAATATTTTTTCAAGTTATTTATATACAGAGTGAGTTTTAAGTACGGAAAGCATCAATTACTAAATTAACTCGGATGAAAAAATTGAATAGATGAGGCTTTTACTTGATGTAGATCCATAGTAAGTTATGAAATCAAACAATTTTATTTTGTTAAATCTACATTGTATTGTATCGTTTGAAAAAGCTACTGTGTTAGCGAAACGCGTCACTTTATGTTTAAATACAATGTAGGTAGATTTAACAAAATAAAATTGTTTGATTTCATAACTCGGATGATTTTAATTTTCAACTTGTTATTCGGTCATTCTTCTGTTCATTGTTGTCAGACCATCCGTTTTTGGCGAAATACAATAAAATTTATATCGTGATATAAATCTCATAACAAGGTGTACATAAGTGAAAAAGTTTAACGAAACTGGCGCTGCAAAAAAGCATCTGAAGAAAGATGAAAGAAGAAGAAATCGTTGAAAGAAGGTGCACATTTCAGTAAAATTTAGAAAACATAAAGAAAATGCGGTTACAGTAGATGCTGAAAATGTTGCCCTTTTTATTAATACAAGGGTTGAATTTTTGGTGTTGCATATAACAACAATGTGTGTGCTCCGACGAGTTTGCTGATAGCCGGCCGATGGCCGGAGTCAGCGGGGTCGTCGGAACAATAGACTGCTTGTGGAAACCTGCCTGATATAAACCGTATCTAGTGGAAGGTGGTTGATGAGGTATATTCACCAGATATGGGGGCTTGCCTTAAACAGCTGGCCAAGTGGAAGGTGACCACAATAAAAACCCTCCAAGTCAAGGTGGAACAGCATATGCCGAGGACTGCGTGGTCAAGGGGAAGCTTGATCGTTAATATGCGGACTCTGGATACCTGGGGACATCCAGTTTAAATACCCTTACTCCTGCATGCGGGGCTCTGCAGGAGTGGACCTTGTGCTTCCCTAGCTACTCGTGGGATCAACCATGGATAAAGGAAAAAAAAAGAAACCAAGCGGGCATGCACCGCAACCGGGCACAAGTCGGAGCAATGTATCCACAGTGCCCAAAAATACAGCAGCATCTTCCTCACACGCGAGCAAACCTCGTGTTGAGGAAGTCAGAGAAAAACAAGAGAGGAGAAAGGCAGGGGCACCTACACCCTCAACCTCCTCAACTGGTGGAAGTCTCCGGGAGAAATCCTGGACGAAAAAGAAGACCCCCCCCCTCCTTCCTGAACTGGGTAAACCCGGAGGAAGGGATGATCCACTAAGGCGTGGACTTAGTGGAGCAGGGGTAAGATGGTATCTTCGCTTCCTTGAACAGGGACTTGCACCGGAGGAAGCAAGAAAGAAGGCTACGGAGCGCAGAAAGCAAGGAGAGGAGAAAAACATCCCTCCTAAAGGAGAAAAACGGAAGCGGGAGATGGCGACAGCCCTAACACCGCAAGCACAGGCGAAGAAGAAAAGGGAGGACAGAATAGCCATCCCTTCTTCAACTGGCAGCTATGCAGCTGCAGCAAAATTGATAAGAATGGCAGTTCTCCCCAAGGCGTACCCTGAGACTACCCTCAGTGCGGACGACCAAACCTTGCTGGAGAACGCAATAATATAAGAAATGTATGCTGGATGGGACCACAAACTCCAGTTTAGTGGCATACATTTCAGACCAGGAGTCGTTCTAATTGACTGTGAAACACCACAGACTGCAGAATGGCTCCGGCTGATAGTACCAAAGCTGGAGAGCTGGAAGGGAGCAGAACTGACGGTGTGCCAGGGAGACGACATCCCAAAAATGCACACCGCCACGATCTTTCTCCCAAGAAGCAAAGGCGTAGAGGAAGGTAAGCTTCTTCGCTTGATTAAAGCGCAGAATGAGGGTTTGGAAACAAACCAGTAGAAGGTCCTTAACCTAAAAGAAGAGGGCAAAGGCCTAGTCTTGAGGGCAGGAATAGATAATCTATCCTGCCAAAAAATCAAGAACAACGGGTTCACCATCCATTACCGGTTTGGGAAAGTACCCGTACATGGCCTCAGAAAAGAAGACGGAAGTAACAAGGAAAAGGTTTCCATTTCCTCCGAGGCCAGTGGCGACTCGAGTAGTGTAGAAAGCCTACACATCACCAAACTCCTTGGGGAAGAGTCGCCACTGACCGAGGAGGAAATGGAGATTGCGTCGGAGGAAGGGGACAGTACTCTTTCAGAAGGGGACATCACCCTGACGAAAGAGGGAAACACCCAAGAAGACAACCAACAGGATGGTGGGAATTAACTTAGCTCAAGTTAATGCTCACCATGCCAAAGGAGCATCAGCGGTGATCACAAGATTGTTCACCAAGGACCAATGGGGGTTGTGTTTAATCCAAGAACCTTGGGTTAATAAGAACCAGGTAAGAGGATTAGCATGTAAAGATGCTAAAATAGTATATCACACTGGTAGTGATACACCAAGAACATGTATTATGATAAGAAACAATATTAACTATTTTTGTCTTTCAGAATACATGACTCGAGACCTCGTTCCAGTTCGAGCATACCTCGAACACAAGAAGGAGGGCAAAGAAATAGTAATAGCATCATGCTACTTTGAGGGAGATGGGCCTGCACCACCCCCAGAGGTACAAAAGCTGGTGAAGTACTGTGAAGAGAAGAGACTACCTCTACTTCTGCATGTGATGCCAATGCACACAATACCGTTTGGGGCAGTAGCAACACCAACAAAAGAGGTGAGCAACTTTTAGAATATATCCTTAATAAAAACCTTAATATCCACAATATAGGGAATACCCCTACATTTGTAACAAGGGTAAGGCAAGAAGTTTTAGATGTCACACTGGCAACACAGGATCTAAAACATATAGTAAAAGATTGGAGAGTATCGGGTGAACCATCACTCTCCGATCATAGTATAATAACATTCAAGTTAGAACTAGGCATACCTGAGATAAGCCTCAGGAGAATACCAAGAAAAACAGACTGGGACAATTATAACACCTGTCTGAAAAGGAATCTAGCACATATCCAGAGAAAAGGAAGGGCTAAGCACCATCTCGACCTGGAAAATGAGCTAGAGGATCTGAACAGGGCAATAATCGAGGCGTTTGAATCGAGCTGTCCTCTTCAAAAACAACGAAGCAACAAAGATGCACCCTGGTGGAACAAACATCTGTCAGAACTAAGATCTCAAACCCGGGACCTTTTTAATAAAGCAAAAATCACCGGAGACTGGCAGAGATACACCGAGGTGAGAAACACCTACTACAAGGAAATTAGAAAAGCTAAAAGAAATAGCTTCAGAAAATTCTGTGAAGATATAAACACAACACCTGCTGCGGCAAGACTTTACAAAGTTATGGCGAAAAGTAGGGTCAACACAGATATGGCTTTGAGGAAGCCAGATGGTGAATATACCGAAAATGAGGAGGAAAGAGTTCGACTCTTACTAGAAACTCATTTTCCAGGGAGTACCCCAAATAGGGGAGATAATCCTCTCGAAGGTCACAATAGGCCTTCAAGAGAAAGTATTACAATGGCCAAACACATTTGTAGTAACGATAGGTTGAAATGGGCCATGAACACCTTTTCACCTTTCAAGGCACCAGGAGCAGATGGAATTTTCCCAGCATTGCTCCAGAAAGGACAAGACGAAATTCTACCGCATCTGGTTAGAATTAGTCGAAGCAGCTTAGAACTGGGTTATATACCTGAAGCATGGAGAAGGGCAATAGTAACCTTCATTCCAAAAACTGGAAAAAGGGACACAACAAACCCCAAATCCTTTAGACCAATCAGTCTAACATCGTTTGTACTCAAAACGATGGAAAAGGCTATTGATAACCATATTAGAACGGAAATCCTAGAGAGACTACCTCTCCACCCATGTCAGCATGCCTACCGGGCAGGCAGATCTACGGAGACTGCACTGGTACAACTGACGGAGGATATCCGAGGTGCTCTAGACAACCAAGAAACTGTAGTATGTGCATTTTTGGACATAGAAGGAGCTTTTGACAATACTCCACATGAGGCAGTCAGAAGAGCATTGAACAGAAGAGGTGTAGACAGCACAACATCCAAATGGATGTCGGAACTGCTCACCACAAGAATAGCAGAGACGAGGACGAGCAAAGACATTGTCTCCATCTGCACTACCAGAGGATGCCCACAGGGAGGAGTAGCATCCCCATTAATGTGGAGTCTGACGGTTGACGAACTCCTGTGTGGTTTGACGGATCTCGGTATATCCTGCCAAGGATATGCCGACGATATTGTCATAACAGACAGGGGAAAATTCGAAAACACCCTTTGCGATATTGTACAAAAGGGTCTGAACTATACAAATAGCTGGTGTAGGCAAGTGGGACTTAGCATAAACCCCACTAAAACCATCCTGATAGCCTTCACTAAGAAAAGAAAACTCAAAACCATAAAACTTGATGGGAACGAGATTGAATGGAGACAAGAAGTCAAGTATCTAGGTTTAACTTTAGACAGCAAACTCCTGTGGAACAAACACGAAAAGGAGATTACATACAAGGCAAAAATGGCTATAATGGTGTGCAGAAATCTGGCAGGAGCAAACTGGGGCTGTAACCCAAAAATCCTAAGCTGGATGTACACTGCCATAGTGAGACCAATCATCACTTATGGAGCCATTGCCTGGTGTAGTAGAACTAGCCTATTGACGACGAGAGAAAACCTCTCCAAAATTCAAAGACTAGCCTGTATATGCATTACAGGAGCAATGAGAACATGCCCAACGGCGGCCATGGAAGTGATTCTCAACCTCACCCCTTTACATATGGTGGTGGAAAGTGTTGCAGAAAGAACAAGATACAGACTAAGTAGAGAGGGAATCATTAAAAAAAACACCTCCTCACTTCTTAGAAATCAGACAACCTGGGACATGCCACAAGACGGTATGATGAAAAAATATAACTTTTCAAAGAAATTCGTTACGGAAATGAGCAACAAGAAGGAATGGGATCCAAATACCATTACCAGACTTGGAAAGAATGCCATTCAATGGTACACAGACGGCTCAAAAGCAATAGAAGGAACTGGGATAGGAGTGTTCGGGCCAGGAACCAAACACTCTGAAAGCTTGGGAAAAACCCCAAGTATCTTTCAAGCGGAAATCCACGCCATAAGAAAGTGCGCCCAGATCAATATTGATAAAGGATACAGAAGACAAAGGATTATCATAATGTCGGATAGTCAAGCAGCCATTAAGGCACTGAGCTCTTGTGTAATCAGTTCCAAAATGGTGTGGGAATGCCTAGACAAACTCAATGAACTAGGCGAGAACAACATAGTCACCTTACTATGGATTCCAGGACACACTGGAATAGAAGGAAATGAAATAGCAGATAAACTAGCAAAGAGAGGGACTGAAATACCTTTCTGGGGGCCCGAACCCTTTTGCGGAATCAGCTCCAATGTAATATTGGAAGAAATAAGTAATGCCGAGAAAAAGAGAAGATCTGACCATTGGAAAGATCTAGTAGGGCTTATACAATCAAAGACTCTTCTGGGTGACTACAACCTGTTGAGATCAAAAGAATGCATAAGTCAAAGTAAAACTGCGCTAAGAGTTTTGACAGGGATCCTAACGGGACATTGTCGCCTGAATGGGCACCTGAAAAAGCTCAAAATAGTGGAGGAAGAAGAATGCAGATTTTGTGGAATGGAAGAAGAAACCTCCATCCACATACTTTCCAACTGCACAGCACTCCAGAATCCTAGAGCACAGCACCTGGGAGATTACTGGATAGAAGAGGAACATTTGCCTAAGTTGAAGCCTGCAGACATCCTAAAATTCCTCCGGGAAATAGGACTAAAGGAACTACTAGTTTCTGAGACTCTCCTCAGAAACTGAGTAGAAGTAAGGGGGCACAATAGACCTTTTAGGTCTCAGTGAATGTCACCCCAAAAATCACACATACATACATACATAACAACAATGTTGGCACCTGTCAACAAATCAAATGTCAAAATCAACTGTCATGTTTAGTTCACTTAACACCAAAGAATTTAGAGGTGGGCGGCTTAATCTTAGCAACAATACAAGAACAGGTACACCAACAATGGCAGTCACCCAGGAAAGGGTACAGCTATATAGCCACTGCGAAAACCAGATTGGAAAGAAGGTAGTATTACATATTAATCTAGGTGACTGTCATTTTGTATTTTTTTCCAATATACAGGGTGTTTCATTGGGAAAGGGCCTAACTTTAACTGTAGATGGGGATCACTTTGGTGCTTCCAAAAACCTTTATTTAATGTTTCTTTTGCACTTTATAACCGAGATATATAGTTTTATAAGTTTATCCTATTTCTTTTGAACCTCATAACTTCCGAGTTACCCTGTATATTATTTTGAAATTTGGTACACGTGATAACCATTACCTAGAAACTCCATCGAAAGCATCTCCAAAAAGATAATGCAGGTCCGGCTTGACAAAAAATTCAATTCAATTCCAAACTCTTTTTTCCTAAAAACAACACCCTGTATATAGATTTTTTTCAATCTCTGTTTATAATTGGAAAGAATTTGAGAAATCAAATTTACTATTTCCTTTTTATTTTTCCGCAAACAATTATACTACCAAAAATTTACAGTCAAAGTAAAAATGTATGCACATTTTGGGGGTTAACAATGGTATCGTATACGTTTTTTTTTATTTTCTAGCTTGAAATGAAATCTTTTTCATGCATCTAGGGAAGCATCCTAGAAATTCAATTGAGTCTGTATATTTGTATGTACAGACCACTAAAAAATGTGATTACAGGGCCGTATTTACGACATACTCATTATTCAATATGTTCTAAATGTGGAAGTGCATAGTTTCCAGATACATATCCTTATACAGGGTGTTCGAAATATTCGAAACATATTGAATGAGTATTTCTAAGTACGGCCCTGTAATCACATTTTTCAGTGGTCTGTTCTCGTAAACATACAAACCCAATTGAATTTTCAGGATGCTTGTCTAGATGCATTAAAGATATTTCATTTCAAGCTAAATAATAAGAAAAAACCTCTCCGATACCATTGTTAACCCCCAAAACGTGCATAAATTATTACTTTGACGGTAAGTTTTTGGTAGTAAAATTGTCTGCGGATAAATAAAAAGGAAATGGTAGATTCGATTTTTTATACTCTTTCCAAATATAGAGAGCAATTTTAAAGAAATCTATATACAGGGTGTTGTTTTAGGAAAAACAAGTTTTTAAATTTTTTGTTGAGCCGGACCTGCATTATCTTTTTGGAGATGCTTTCGATAGAGTTTCTAGGTAATGGTTATCAGGTGTACCAAATTTCAAAATATTATACAGGGTAACTCGGGAGTTATGAGGTTTAAAAGAAATAGGATACATTTATAAAACACCCTGTATCTCGGTTATGAAGTGCAGAAGACACATTAAATATAGGTTGTAGGAAACACCAAAGTGATCCCCATCTACAGTTGAAGTAAGGCCCTTTCCCAATGAAACACTCTGTATATAGGTTGACATTTACCACGCCTTTTTACTTTTTTTAATTTGGGTATTAGTAATACTCTAACAATTTTTCAAGCATATAGGGGAATATTATTTATTGAACAAGTATTAATTAATATTATTTCAAAATCCTTCCTCATATCCACTGAATCACTAAGCACTATCGAGAGCATCAAGCAAATTACTTAGTTGTGCGAATTAAAGAGCAAATACATCACAACCTCAGTTCAAATAAAATAATAGAAATACTTTGGGTCCCTTCACATAGCGGAGCCGATGGAAATGAACGGGTCGATGCAGCCGCTAAGCAGACAGCCACTAACAACTCGCAGAATCCTCAATTCTCACCTCAGATTTCAAAACAACCTTCAGAAGGTAAATCGGCGACCTTTCGACACATTCTCCAACCAAACTGAGAGAAATCAAGACACTCACTCCATCATAAACTAACCTGCCGAAAACTAGAAGAGCAGATATGATTCTCACACGGCTTAGAATAGGTCACACACGACTCAGCCACCAGCATTTACTCTCCAAAGACATTCCACCCATATGTGACATGCGTAATGTGCAAATAAGTGTATTACACATATTAGTGCAGTGTCCTAAATTTAAATTACAACGAAAACTTCACGGTATTAAAGGACCGTTAGAGAACATACAAAACGAAAATTACAACATAGAAAACGTATTAGGGTTCCTCAACCAAACTAATCTTCGTTCTAAAATTTAAGGTATACTTGCCGTAATATACAGGGTGTCCCATAACTAATGGACAATATAAGAACTGTAGAAAGGGGTGATAAAAATAAGTCGTTTGATACAAACATGCACTAGTAAAATGTTAATAGTAAGCGAGATATGGGGCGTTAAAGTTGACAAAATATTTTTGAAAATTCGTAATATTTAGAAAACAACTAAATGTATTGGTCTCAAAATTGGTACACTATGGTTTTTAATGGTAATAAGCATGATATTGCCTTAATTTTTAATAATAGGTACTCCTAGATGGCGCTGGTTACACAGTTAAAATTTGATAGATCAGCGGTATTTTTTTCCCCTGTATAATGTGCATTTTATCACAAAATAATAAAAACTGCATCATTTTGGAACAAAAAAGGTGTACTTGTTCAATTCCCATATTTTAAGTCGTTTTCAAGATATTGCTATTTTAATATTGCAGTGCATATCATTACACTGCAACTTAATTACTAGAATATTTTAAAGAGGGCTGTGACTATTAAAAGAACTGTCATTAATTTACTAGTTAAAAGCGAAAAGTTGTCATTACTTTGTTTTTAACTTCTGAACTAAAAATACGGCTTTCATTAAAAATGAATTTACAAATAATGAACTAAGGGATATGATTTGTGTTTATGCACAAGTAAATTATAATGCATGTGCTGCAGTTAGACGATACGTGCAGTTATATCCAAACCGAATTGTACCCAGTCGTAAAAAATTTCAAAGATTGTACTCCAATTTAGGTGAAAGCGGCTCTTTTCGTAAGAAAAATTCTGGTGGTCGACCTAAAATAATTACAGCTGATATGGAAGATGAAATTTTAACAAGAATTATAGAAAATCCTGAATTGAGTACTCGGCGCTTGCAGGCAGCTACTGGTGTAAGAAAATCAAGTGTGTCAAGAATTTTACATACAGAAAAATTGTACCCATATCATTTCACGCCTGTACAAAATTTATTACCCAATGACTTACCAAGGAGACTACAATTTTGTCAATCAATGCTCGGTAAGATCAATCAAGATCCAATATTTTTAAAAAAGGTACTGTTTACGGACGAGGCTACATTCACACGCAGAGGAGTATTTAATTGGAGAAATAACCACTATTACGATTTTGCTAATCCTCATCAATACAAAGAAACACATTTTCAGCATGAGTTTTCAATCAACATCTGGTGTGGAATCATTGGCGATAATTTCATTGGTCCATTTGAACTCCCTAACAGATTAAATGCGGTAAATTATTTAGAATTTTTGCAAAATGATTTAGGCATTTTACTTGATGAAGTTCCTTTAATTGTAAGGCAGGATATGTGGTTTATGCAGGACGGTGCTCCCCCACATTATCCACTTATAGTCCGGGAGCATTTAAATAACAATTTTCCGCATCGTTGGATTGGACGGGGCAGTGAGTTTCCTTGGCCGCCTCGTTCCCCAGAATTTAATCCTTTGGACTTTTATGTATGGGGATATCTAAAATCGTTAGTCTACAATAGTGAAATTCATAACCAAAACGAACTATTAGCAAAAATTCATGAAGCCGCAAATACTTTAAAAAATGGCAACGCGATGTTTTTTAAAGTAAGACAACATTTACAAAAAAGTTTACGAAAATGTATTGAAGTAAACGGTGGTCACTTTCAACATTTAATGAAATAAATGTAATTGTTTTTTTTCTTTTCTTTTTCCAATTAAATTGTATTCTTTGAACAACCAATGTTTTATTTAGGTAATAATTTTTAAATGCCGGCGTGGCAAGCGGTATTAAAATAGCAATATCTTGAAAACGACTTAGGAATTGTACGGTCATAAGTAATTTGAGGATTTTGAGATTTTTATATAGTATTCATAAAGCTTCAAATTAGACTTCTTATCAATTAGTTTCTCCATTTAATCCATATTTAATTCTTTACAAGGGCTCAAACTTTGCTTAATATGTGTAATTACCTCATGATTCGTATTTTTTTCAACAAAATTTGGTTAGCATTTCAAAGTTTTTATTCGATGAGAACTCTAAGTTCAACATTAATCTACATGATATATATTTTTCTTAATTTTCAATACATCCATTACCTCAAAATTCTTTGCCAAAAATACTTCGATATTTTGTCAAATCGCTGCCGATAGATTCCCCTTAAAGGGGATATACGATTAGATAGCTGCATTAAAAATATTACGACCACTATACCTACCACATAACTGTATGTATGTTATTGTTAACTAAAACCTTGTTTCTTCTATTGTCCCCCTGCTAATAACTCTCAGTGGTTGATGCAGTTTGATATTAAAATAAAGAAAATTAGAAAATAATAATTATATCAGTTACATAGATAAATTTTATCTCTGGTAACAACTTATAGACTAGATTATGCTGAACAGCCTCAAGCAAACAAATTCAAAACAGACCAAACAAACCAAGCGAAGTTAAGCACTTTTCAATATTCCTGACTGCTTATAATTATTAATTTTTATTATTATGAACAATTAAACTACCAATGTATTATATGATATTCAGTTACTACTACCCTACCAACCATTATAGCTGAAGAAAATTGACAAAATTTGTGAAAGACGTTGAATATTTATCTTAATTTCAGTGGAATTTCAAATTTACATAAAATCTTCAAACCTCGTTTTATCGAATATAGAGACGCTTATGGATTGAAAAGTATGTAGAGGTCCCAAAGAGAGTGTAAAACTAGAAAACTTCACATATTGCATTTCCATACGGAAATTTTCCTGCTTTTTAGCAGAGACCGTTCAGAATATTCTGAATCAGACGTGATTTGGGGTTTTCCCGAGACGTTAAGCTCTAAAAGAACATCGTACTCTGTGTGATGATTTGCAATGAAGACGACTGGCGCCTGAAAAGAGGCGTCTCGACGCGTCACCACATACCATACATCAGCGTTTCATCTCGAAATTGATGATATGAAGCAATATACAGTCGACAAATATCAGGAAAAACGATGTCTTCACTGAATTTACAAGAAGAAAAATTATCTACGTACCACCATAAGCGCTCTTAAAAGGAGGGCTTAATTTGCGGAAAATTCCTATGAAAATCAATTCTGGGTTCGTCGTTAAATTTCAATAAAATCGTAAATCGACAAAGTAAACAAGGGAATTGTGGGAAATATGAAATTTACAGTGAGGTAAACGAGCTACTGCCAGCTTAAGGCAGGTCCATACTATGCCGCGTTTTGCCGTTGGCAATGCCAATTGGCAAAGCCAGTGACTATAAAATCGTTTGTGATGGCATTCATTCAGGTTAAGGTTAGTCGCCCAATGTTTACAGAACAGGAGGATCCCGGTATAGATTTGTCAGATTATTAACTTTTTCGATCGTCTACTAAATTCGAAAGCACGTGCTAATTCGCAGACAAACTGAATCACAACCAAAGCCCTCTCTTCGTTCCTATTGGCTTCCTTTGAAGGAGACCGCCAGCGGCATAATATGGACGCGTCTTTATATAGCAGTTCTGGCCTCTCCTGTGCAGTTTTTCAAATAATCTGTCAGGACAAACTTTGATGTCGTTGTTTTCTACTGACTATTTCCCTAGAGTAAAATGATAACTGACAAAATTTGAAGGTTTTGAACTGGAAATTTTTTGTCTTGTCGCGGCAAATCTATGTGTATAAAATTCTATCACTCTGTGATAAAATTCAATATAAAATCTTTATCAGTGGTTTTTAAGGAAACTAAGTTGTTTATTTATTTATCTACAACTGTCATGTAACGAGTACGATTTGACACTATTTTCAATGTCATAATGACGTATATTACCGCACTAGTGCGTTTTTGATTACATTACCGCACTAATGCGGTAATGAGAATCTAGAAACATATTAATACCAGAATTAAATATTTACAATAACACTGGAAGGTGCATTTTCAATTTCCGAAAGGAGATTGTCTTCGCTTGAACTCATTTTTATAGATTTTTGTTCATTCAACTTTGACAATTTGATAATATAACTAATTTTTTTTTTATTTCCACAGCTTTGTTTGTCTTTGTTGCTATGGTCACAAACTATGATACACAGTACCTGATGTTTGCAGTCTATATTATTAAAAATACGTTGGATTGGATTTTTTTTTTAATTTTATAATTTAGGTACTGTTAATAATACTAATAAACAGTTGTAGATAAAATGTTGTACGCAACACGTGTGATAGGAATTATTAACGCACTTACGTGATTACACGACTCGGCCTACGGCCTCGTCTTGCAAACTTCACATGCGTGCGTTAATAATGTCCATATCCCACTAATTACGTAAATAACTATTATTTAACTGTCTAAAAATTATTAAATTGTCTCAAAAATATGAAAAGTATTATTAGCATGGATAATACAAGATTTGGAATGAATTCAATAAATGAAATAGAGAGTACAGTTGAGCAAAGTATACCGCGAAATACAATGAAGACAAAAAAGTCTGCGTGGGAACAGTTTAGAATGTTTCTGGACGCACGTAATTATATCCATTTAAAGATATTACCTATAAATTTGCTAGATTGGCCAGGGATACAAAACGTAAAAAGCTTCAGGCTGAACCTGAAACCAGAAAAAGAAGTTCTAACGCGTTTACCAAAGAAGAATTAATGGAAATGGTAGAAAGCTATTCTGAAGATAATCCTGATGGGTAACAAAAAAAGTTTTTTCATATATGTTCGTTCGAATTAGCATGGCGTGGAAATGAAGCTGCTGATTGTAATATCAATTACTTTTAAAAAAGAATATGATAATTAAGGTAATTTTACTGGCAGGGTAGAATATAATCCAATCTTTTCCAAAACGACACAAGGAAGATCAAAAGCTTTATCTGGCAGTAAGTGGCTGGTAAGACATAATGCTAACAATTTGTGACCCGTTCGTTTATTTTTGAAAATTATTGAAAAAAGAGAATCCAATCCTCATCTAACAACAACAAGATTATTTTTAACAGTCCATCCAAATTGGGAGAAAGGAATAGATATGGTAAAAAAATTCACCATTGGGAATTAATACAATTTCAAAGTGGACGAAAATATCGGCAGAATCAATTGGTATAGACAAAAAAAAAATAAAAATACCCAATCATTCACATAGAGCTTCTGCAATATCTGCATTAGCAAATAAAGGAGTTGGTGAACAAGAAGTATTAAGCTCACAGGACATTCTTCTGTCCATTCTTTAAAACCATATTTACAATTAAATGAAGAACACCATTTCCAACTTATAGAGAACCTTTGAGAAAATAAAAATAAAGAAAAGGAATCCTCAGTTTCTAACTTAAATTCACCACAGGTTATGATGCAAAACAATCCCCAAAATAATGCTACAACGTACAATTATAATAATTGTACTTTTTACATAAATAGGTAATTTTTTTTTCATGTTATTATTTTTTTGGCTTTGTATAATTGAAGTTTGCAATAAATAAAACGTTTAAACATATGATTTTTTAGTTTTTCTCTCGTGAAATAGTCATGTCGAATACCACTCAATTAAAAATTTTGTAAGGTACAATTTTTCTCTTGTATTCAAGTTTGTTGCTTGGCAATTTTGCGAATGACATTTTTAACAAAACACGAGCCGTCAGGCGAGTGGTTTGTTAAAAATGTCATTCGCAAAATTGCCAAGCAACAAACTTTCATGACAATCGAAAAATGTTGCCAACAAAATTTTCACTCTCGTGGTATTATATATATGAAAATTCCGCACATGTAATCACATCATCATCACAACGGATGAATTTAAGAGGAAATTTTTTCCTGGTGGGTACCCAACAGCGAATTATACCGGAAATTTTTTTAGACGTTTATAATGACAGATTATTATTTTTGACAATCTAATTTTCATTTGTTCACATAATAATTTTGATTCATTTCAACTAGAGCTAAGATGTTCTCTAAATTCTTTGGACCATTATGATTACTGTTTTCATTAAAAACGCAATTATTATATAATAATATGGCAGGAAGCTGCTTGTTCTTGATTTAGAGATTCTGACATTGTCTTTGCAAGTACTTGATGAAGACGAAAATTGATGCTGTTGGAAATAAACACAATTGGTGTGAAATTTTCTTACCGAATACCACACGTGGTAATTTTTTTCGAAATGTTCAGATTTTTAAAAAAGTAACCCTCTGTATTTAGGTATAGGGAACCATTATGAAGGAGTATTATATTTTTCTGGGGCAATCAGAAAATGCAATAAAATATAGGGTGATCCATAATAAAAAATATAACTTTGATACGCCACATTTTATTGGAACACCCTGTATATTTCAAAATATTCTCAAACTGTATAATATCATTAATATTTTTGTCAGTATTCTAACCAAATCGTGACTTTTTGAAATATCAAATATTTGAAACGTTAAAATTGAAATTAATTAAAATATACGAAGGCAACGTAATAGAGTGAAAGCAGCCCACGGGATCTGTTTTCAATTGATTGTGTTCAATCAAATGACATTAAATTAACTGATTTCTTTGGATTTCTACTGGAGCAAAAAATGTTCCAGGAAATGTTCATTGAGTGGATTGAAAATAAACCCACAATAATTTCACTTGCATGACCATTCTCGTGGTGTTTCTATGTGCCCTATTCAAAATGCAGGATAAGTAGTCGTATATTTCATCCGGTGGTCTCTTTCCTCTTACTTCACATGTATATTAAGCCAGTTAATTACACTAGTCGGTTTTCTGTGGTCGGTTGTGTGTAACTCACTACTGGCGAACGACGACATACGTAGGAATGGCGTTAAATTAGTTGAGCCCTTAATCCCATTCGATTAACCGAAAGGAGTAGGCTGAATTAAAAGCGAGGGAATAATGGGGTTGTACAAAGAAAGTAGCAGTACCCATTTAGATTCTTTGCGCGTGAAAGAAACCGAAGAGACCGATTTCATTATAAAAGTTTTTTTCAATTGAATATAAATATGGAAGAACAAATATATCGAGTCAATGAATATGTGAGAAAGTAATTTTCCTAGGACCACATAGGAAAGTAACGTATATCGCACTATACAGTACCTTGGAAAGTGGTGAAATTATCACGTAATCGTCGAAAAAATATTGTACATTAGTCGTGCGAAAGTGATTTTTCACACTCGTGTGATTGTCTCACTCGGCTTATGCCTCGTGCTACAATATTTCCCACTCGTGTGAAAAATGTCACTTTCCGCACACGTTATGTAACATACTATTTTGATAGTCGACAACATCGATTTTTATCATTTTTGGCGCGCGGTGGAGAAAAAACATTAAATACGCGTCATCGTCAGGCTTTCCATATTATCCAACACTACATTGGCGTATGATAAAATTTACCATGGGAGTACCCTTAGGAGTACCATACAATTTTTAAAATGAAAACAGTTATTTGCAAAAATGTCTAACATGAACGTAAGATAAAGTTTATGTAAGGGAATCATTCATTTGTGAAAATTTTCATTAACCTTAGGCGTACGATGGATATTTTTAAGGGAGTTAATTTACAAATGTTCTCCCATCATAGGCGTAGGATTAAATTTTTGAAAGGAGCATCCTTAGATAAAAATCCTGAACTAAAAAATTGTCTGAAATTAAAATTACTTCAGTCGAGAGATGTTAAACTACAATCTACGTGAAGCTCAAAGAAACAAACCAGATGACAAGATCTATAATATATTTTTATGATATTGATAACCCGATTTTAGGTAAGAGATCCTAAAACCGCAATAAACCATAGGCGCACATTGGAATTCAGGCAGGATAAACTCAATCAATTGTATCTTAACCTGGGCTTATTGTGGATACTCCTAGTGTTCTGACTACAACCTATCCAGCCAATTCGTTCCCTGTATTAGCTCATACAGGTTCTTTGCTGGTTGGTTGTAGAAGTCTTCTGGAGTCATTTGGGTTCTGCCATACAGTGCCTTCTGTGGTCCAGCGACTCACAGTTGCATAGTATATGCAGAGCTGTTTCGGTATCCTTTTTGCATCTTCTGCATGTGAGGTCTCCGTTGTACTGCCCTATTTTGTTCAGGTGTTCCTTTGTGGAAAAGTGTCCCGTAAGTAGCCCCGTAATGGTGCGTAGTTTGTTCCTGCTCATTGAGAGCAGTTCTTTCGCTACTTTTTCTGATGGTTCTTTTATGAATTCCTTCCCATGTATTTGCCTGGTCGTATTCTTCCAGTGTTGATTGTGTTGTTCTTTCAACCACCCTTTTAACCATGACCTCGTGGGGATGCCCACAGCAGGTTCGGGTCCGTTCATCAGAGTTGACGATCCTACTCTTGCGAGTTCGTCAGCTTTTTCATTGCCTGCGATTCCTTTATGACCTGGGACCCACTCCAGTGTCACACTGTTCCGAGTCGCCAGTCTTCTAAGTCTTCTATGGCTCTGAAGTGCTTTAAGGGCGGCTTGACTGTCACTGTAGATCCTGATCTGCCTGTTGTTGTAGGTTCTCATATTATTAGCCATTACACATGCAAGTATTGTATAGACCTCTGCTTGAAATACAGAAGCGTATTTGCCAAGCGAGACCATCCCTTCATATTTGCTCGTCTTGCTGTATATGCCCGCTCCGGTGCCGAGTTCACTTTTTGATCCGTCTGTATACCAGATCAGTTCATTCGCTCCTTTCGATCTTTGATGACAATCTCGAAGTTCTTGCGAAAGATATATTTGGTGGTCATGTGGTCTGTTGTAATTTTGAAAATGTCATCATCCACATGCCTTATCTCTGTGTGTCCTCTCCCATGTGCCACGTCATGGTCTGATGCTTTTTCCAGTCGGGTTAGTGCTGCCCTTGCTTCGCACATTATGACACAATGTAGCGGAGGAAGGTCTAGCATTGTCTCCAGCGCCGCTGTAGAAGTAGTCCTCATTGCCCCTGTAATGCCAATGCATGCAAGTCTTCAGACCTTGCTTAGTTTTAGCATAGCAGAGGATTGTCTGATCTTTGGCCACAATACCAGAGATGCATATGTGATCCTGGGAATGACAACCATTTTGTACAGCCAGTGTACCATGCTGGGTCTAAGTCCCCATAAGGAAAAATTAATCAGCTACCAGTCTCGGTACATAAATTACCATCATCAGGCTTAATGGAACATGTACAATCGGAAGATTATGTTTCTATAATTATTCATTCAAAAGACATAAATTAAACCTAAGGTTTGATATATAAAAAAACCTGTATTTTATGAAAATATTTTGTCGTATATTTTTGCATCACCCTGTATAAACAAAAACCATTATTAGAAACATTGAAAAGGCGTATTATCTTCTCAATTACAACTTTTATAATCAAATATTTTATTTCGTCACTCAGCTTGTTTATACTCTTGACAATATCTCTTATACTTTAAGAGGTCCAAAATTTGGGGTTTTTGGTAGTTCTGCCCATGTGAACCTTTGTTCGCCATGTCAGGACGCAAAATTTACCAAAAGTTTGTTTGTTTGTTCCCTACAATGAACATTTTCCAGACCAATAATGATAAAATAACCATTACCATTAACTACGTTCGCAGTCATTTATCGGAAAATAACGTTAATTACGTCGATGTTCATCAATGATAATATCCAATCATTTAAACTGGCTACTTGCACCCTTTGAAAATGAATCGCTTTATCGCATTTTTCAATTAAAACTCTGCAATATGCCATCATTTTAATCATTTCATTTTATTTATAAACCAAACGGCGATGCAACGTTTACATAAACTTTAATAACAGTTTCCGCACAACTGCCCAGCCCAATTGAATGGAAATTTTCAGGTCACAGTGCAGATTTTTATTTTTTTCTAAATCGACTTTCATATGCTCGAATCATTTTCGGCGTTTATACGCGGCATGCGACTGAACGTTATTGCATCAAGTGAAATATTGTCCTTGGTCGAAATTTATATACAGATACGCCAAGTTAATTACCTTTTTTTACACAAAAATTCTCAACAGTGCAGATTGACCTGAGTTAGAAAGCGCGAGTGAGGACATCACTATTGCTGTAAAAAAAATTCAACAGCTGAAAACATGCAATCAAGGATGGGTGGGGATTGAAAGGGAAAAAATGGTTTTTCACGAAGAGATCGAAACTAGGGCTACAGATAATTAGAAAATCTACCACTTTTCCTTGAAAAAAATGCTTATATAACCTTGAAGTTGTCGAATACATGCGAAAATAGTTATTTTCCTAACAAGTGCGGAAAGTGATACTTTCCCGCACGCGACTGCAGTTGACCCGAACTCCGCTTCGCGTCGTTCGGGCAAGCGGTCAAGGGCGGGACAGACACTTTACGCATGAGTTAGGAACATTATTTTTTCTACGACCGTATATACAAAAAAGTATATCAACCCATTTCTCAAAATTTATTTTATTTTAACATGCATATACAAAGCTTTAACCAAAAACTATTATTATTATTATCAATTATTATTATAAATATTATTATTAAAAACACAATTTGTTGCATTCTGTGAATTACTTAAAATTGCCGGTCCAGTGGAGTTATTTGGTGTTAACTGGTGAGTGAATGACGTTGATGAGGATGGCATCGTTTGCAGGTCACATAAAGATGACGATGAACGTGACGGCAACCATTTTAAGTCATTTGTAGATAAAAGAATTTCATTTGATATATTTTTCTCATATGAAGCCCGGGTGGTTTGACAGGCTTTTTATGACACTACTTTGAAGAAAATACAAGGTTATATCAAAATATTTTCATTATTTTATATTTTCAGAAAATTAAAAATGCAACAAAAAGCTAGAAAACATGTAGATTTTATTTGATGGACTATTTATTCACCTGGTGTAAGAATAGTTATAACTTCCGAAGTAAACAACTATCTAATAAGGTCAAAATTTGCATAATTTTACTTTCCGGCACTAGTGCGGGAAAGTGACACTTTCAAAGCTAAAATGCATGCGGGAAAGTGGGTTAAAGCGCACGGTAGTATAAAAATATGGCATATTTCAAAACTTTTGAGCTGTTTTGGCAAAAAAAGATCCACTTATTTCTTATTGACAAAAAAATTATGAACTAAAAAATAGGTTTTTATACTACCGTGCGCTTTAACCCACTTTCCCGCACGCATTTTAGCTTTGAAAGTGTCACTTTCCCGCACTAGTGCCGGAAAGTAAAATTATGCAAATTTTGACCTTATTTTCAGGCTCCTGTAATAGGGTACCTTGAGCTTAAGCGTAAATTCGGTTGAAAGTGAGAGAAACTCGCGTTAATTTCCATCTTTAGTGATTTATATTTAACATTTCTTGTCCTAGTATATAATGTGTTACGGAGATACTTCATTCGTTAACAATTTTCCGAATATGATTGTCAATGTCCCCTGTAGCATCCCTTAGCAAGTTTGGGTCTTGGGCAATATCCTTATTCTACTTGTTTTTCACATTAAGCTCGATAGTGAAAACGGCTTTCATTTAAAATAATGAAGCCTACACGTGTCATGGGCTAGCGGTCTATAATTTGAATGTATAATACGCGAAACTTTGGTGAACTTTCTGATTGGACATGATAGAATCACTACTTCCCAGCACGATTTCATACCAGGTCGGTACGTAGTGACAAATATGTTGATAGAGTTTGTTCAGCCATCCTTTGCCGTTACGTCATACATTGTCCAGCTTGCTCTCTCATTCATGAAATGGATGAGACGGAATTATGACGTCATTAACGTATTTCTTATCTAAGGTCGACATAAATTTTATCTTTTACTTTTGACAGTTCAGTTGTCATATTTTGAAAACAATTATTCTTAACATATGTCATTGATTATAATCTTGAGCTTAAGTGTAAAATAACATTCAAGTAATATAAGACATACGTAAAACAGCAGAATACGTCACCCATTATGACGTAACGGCAAAGGATGACTGAACAAACCCTATATAAATCTATGAATCATAAATGTTACTATTCCCGATTCCAAGAATGGCACTTAAATTTACAGTGGCTGAAAGTGACGATAGGAGGGTTTGTTATTTCAAAATAGTTCGAACTTATATTGTTACAAGATCCTACGACTAAGTTTAATCCTCGCTTCTTCATGCGCTATCAAAATGGAAAGTACTCCTGTCGGTAAAAAATCGAATTGTTCGATTCCAAGTGAAATTGCTAAATATCCGAGCTTTGAAAACTATAACGAATATACTGAAGAACGTCGGCCACTTTATTATATTAGCGAATACTGGAGTTGATGTCTTGGCTCTCAAGCGACATGGCGAATGGAAATCTGCAACCATTGCGGAAAGTTAAGCAGCGGAGAGCGTCAACAATAAAAAGGAAGTTGTGAATAAAAATTTTATACAATATAACGGAGCCAGAAGTCTCCTGCATCAAGAGTGACAGAAAACTTGGCTAGAGATGGAGAAATTACTTTTCATACAAATTGGGAAAAAACGAGAAAACATTTATCCAAAGTTTGTGAATAATGTGGATAATAATTGTACAAGTACCTACTAGTATTATTTATAGTGTAAAGTACCCAATATATCGGCCAAAAATGTTTTTTTCAAGATAACGCCAGAAGCTCCACCAGAATATGTCAGTTTTTTGTGATTTCATACTCAGTAAGTGTTCCTAGATCCTATTGAGATAAAAAATTGGATCGAAAATTCAGTGGGAGGTTAAATTCCATAATTTCTGGCCTGGGTGAGTGTTGATGATTGTTGGCTCAAAACTGTGTTAGACTTCGTTTCACATAAGAAGAAGTCACTTGAAGTTACAGTCGTATGCGCGAACTTATTGTCAAAACCAGCGTCATATTGTGGAATTAATATTCGACTTCAAATCAGTAGCGTAACGTTTTCATATTTTGTAGGTTAACAGAAAATTAGAATCTGTCGGATTTGACTGTGGATAATTTTTTAGTTTTCTTGAAAGCATAGTTTAAGATGAAATAAAACACAACACTCACAAATAAAGGTTTTGAAATATACAAATATTCGACAGTAAATAATTGCTTCAAATACAACCTCAAATGTCAATAATAAAATTACTGTCGGCTTGAAACATCGCTTGTAACGTCAGTGGTATGAAACTGTAGTTACGAGGCGACATAGAAATTTTTGCGCAAGTCAGTTGGCAAACTTCACGTATGGCTCCTTTTCATGTGAAACGTAGTCCACTGAAATAATATTTCTTACAGCTTACTGGGTGAGCCAATAATTATCATCACTCACCAAAAAATGCCAATATCTTTGGAATGGCAAGAGATATCATTTAGATGTTTTGACAGGTTAATAAGTCATCTCATTTGTCTTTTTGTAGGCTAGTAAAAGTTATAGCAATCCGTTTGAATTTTCTCAGAAAAAATCATTATTGGAGGTAGGTGTTACACGAGGCCCTCTAGTTGCCGATTGAAAAATTAAAAGTGGTGTCATTTTTTCTCGAATTTACCTTTAATGCTTTATTCATGACGTCTATATTTTTGAAAATCGGTTAATGCATATGGAAGTTACAGGCCTTTTCATGTCAACGAAATAATACTTACCCTCCCCTCCTTCAATATAGGTGATACAGAAAACGCAGTTTCTGAAGTTGATATTATTTACCAACCTTAATTGGGAAATAGTTTGTAAAAAATCCAATTGTATCTTGTTAATGATAAATTGCGCCACCTAGCGAAAAACTATGAACACAAAACCATTTTAATCAATTCTTTAGGGCCGATTTTCTCAAACTAATTATTTCACCCAAACTCTAGGACATTCGGTTTTCGAAATATAATACCTCGTTACCGTTATACTGAATCACCCGGTACAAGAATATGTGCTACTTTAGAGACAGCCGGTGATCGTCCATAATTGCACACCCGATACACACGATACGAAGTAAAACTATTATGGTTCAAACTGCGGACATTTGGTTATATTAAACATTAATATGACTATTATGCACCAGTTGTCCAAATTTATGGCATTTATTTGGTTTTATTGTCAGTCGTAAAACCTCGTATAAATTTTCGTTAGAATCCGTTCATATTTTTGTAATTATTACCAATTAAAGCATTTATATGCCTGCGGTGGGTGGTTATATAAAATTTTATTTCCAGTTTCAATGGCTACTAGATTTTTATTACTTGCAAATAGTCGTACATTGTTTTTTTATTGATTCAAATTTAATAGAAAATAAATATTGTTCTATTTGCACCTAAAGTATAATGTATATGTACATTTTGGAGTTATTTTTCTGACAATTTAATTCATGTATAAAAAATCGCATATGCCGCAGTGCAATTGTCACTTTGACAGCGGCAAAAGTTAGCTTTAACTTTTACAGCGACAAATACACTAGTGGGTTTTTCACTTATTCATTTGTTCATCAATATCACTATTCCTAGTATGAATTTCAATAACTGCGTTTTTAATAATTGTACATTAAAATAAAAATGTGTTTATTTTTAATGTTTCATAAATAAAGTTTGCATTTATATGTTTCCAAATTTCTCATTCATTAAATTGTCCTGCCGAATTACACTCGAGGTTTGTATTGATATTGGGTAAATTTGTGTTGTTCAAATTCTAAACTGTTTCCTTTAGCAACCTAAAGACACTCCACCTTCAGTGTCGTGTTTTTAATAGTTGACAGTTATTCTCGTCAAATTGCTAGGAAACAGTTTCTCATTAAACAACCCAAATTTACCCGATAAAATACAAACAACTTGTGCAATTGTAAGTGACTATTTCACTAGAGTAAATTGATAACTGACAAAATTTGAAGGTTTTGAACTGGCAATTTTTTGTCTTGTCGCGGCAATTTTTTGACGTTTAATATATCAAATCTATGTGTATAAAATTCTATCACTCTGTGATAAAATTCAATATAAAATCTTTGTTAGTGGTTTCTGAGGAAACTAAGTTGTTTATTTATTTATTTAACTGTCTAAAAATTATTAAAACTGTTTCAAAAATTTAAATAAGTATTATTAACATCAATAATACATGATTTGGAAATAATTCAATAAATGAAATAGAGAGAACAATTAAGCAAAATATACCGCGAAATACAATGAAGACAAAAAAGTCTGCGTGGGAACAGTTTAGAATGTTCCTGGACGCTGGATTATACGTTAGAAAAGGATACTTCTGAACAAGTTATAGCAAAAATTCTTGAAGATTATGGTTTTAACATGAAAAAAAGAGATGGAACTGATTATACAGAAGAATCTTTTCCAAAACGACACAAGGAGGATCAAAAGCTTTATCTGGCAGTAAGTAGCTGGTAAGAAATAATGCTAACAACAATTTGTGTCCCGTTCGTTTATTTTTAAAAATTATTGAAAAAAAAAATCCAATCCTTATCTAACAACAAGATTATTTTTAACAACATCCAAATTGGGAGAAAGGAATATGGTGCAAAAATTCACCATTGGGAATTAATACAATTTCAAAGTGGACGAAAATATCGGCAGAATCAATTGGTATAGACACAAAAAAAATAAAAATAACCAATCATTCACATAGAGCTTCTGCAATATCTGCATTAGCAAATAAAGGAGTTGGTGAACAAGAAGTATTAAGCTTACAGGACATTCTTCTGCCCATTCTTTAAAACCATATTTACAATTAAATGAAGAACACCATTTCCAACTTATAGAGAACCTTTGAGAAAATAAAAATAAAGAAATCCTCAGTTTCTAATTTAAATTCATCACAGGTTATGATGCAAAACAATCCCCAAAATAATGCTACAACGTACAATTATAATAATTGTACTTTTGTAGTCTACTTAAAACCTGATTTAGATGATCATGTATGTGTGGAGATGCTTGAGGATACTCTAAAAGAAATATCAGTAAAATTCCCAAATGACGAGATGATTCTGTACGGAGACTTTAATGCGAGAGTAGGTGGTCTGAATGATTTTGATTCAGAGAACGTAATACATATCAATCCCCCGTTAAAACCACGTAAGTCAAAAGATTCCCTAGTTAATACTAGAGGAACATTACTCGTAGAAGCTTTGGAAAA
This sequence comes from Galerucella tenella, assembly GCA_910591685.1. Lineage (NCBI taxonomy): Eukaryota > Metazoa > Arthropoda > Insecta > Coleoptera > Chrysomelidae > Galerucella > Galerucella tenella. The sequence goes on from CAJUYH010001684.1 coordinate 27,194, forward strand.
TCTGGGGTTTCTCTTGTTAAACGGTAGGTTTGAGGATTATGAAGGTGCTTATACATACATTGGGCGGTCAGGACGAAGTACAATAGATCTGGTCTGGGTAAGAGTTAGTAGTGTAGGCCTAATTTCCAGTTTCTGTATAAATGAAAACCTGTTTTCGGATCATCTGAGTTGCACTGTAAAGATAGAAAATGCATATTTTGTGGGGTCTAATAAACTATCAGAATATCATAGCCATAAAGAAACAATAATAAGGTGGTATCCTGCCAAAACACAACCATATAAAAATATAGTATCTATCTTTGAAATACATTCAGACTCGAGTACTATTAATATAATGGACAATCAAATAAATGAGGCAATCAAGTTAACAGCAAAATTTTTAGGTATGGAAAAAAACCGTAACAATACTAATCATATGTTCTCAAATTCAAAACCATGGTTTGATAACTTTTGCAAGGACGCAAAGAAAAAGTTAAACATGTCAAAAAAACTATTAAAAAACTCTAACTTTGAACAGAATGCACTAATATCATATAGTGAAATTAAAAAAGAGTACAAACAACTCATTAAAATTAAAAAATTAGCTTACGAAAACGTTACAATAAAAAAATTTAATAATATCAGCAACCCCTCCGAATTTTGGGAACTTCTAAAAACTAGAAAATTTAAAAAGAAAGAGGTCCCACAATTGATACCGTCACAATGATTGAGTTTTACAAAGAGTTTTATAGAACGCACTTACATAGGGATTCACAATATTTTGGCGTTATACACCCTTATCTAGATATAAACTTTTCCACTAATGAAATTTTTAGAGTCTTAAACTCAGCTGAAAATAATAAATCACCCGGGGTAGACAACATTAGCAACGAATTCTTCAAAAACTTTCCTTTGGATTGGATAATACACCTGAAAACATTCTTCAACAAAATTTTAAACGAAGAACAAATACCACCCACATGGTCAGATGTTAAAATGATCCACTTCCACAAAAGTGGCGATATTAAAAACCCTAATAATTACCGTAGTATAGCACTTTTAAATCACAAAACTAAGCTCTTTACCCAATTAATTAATACGAGACTAACTAACTTTGTTGAGAATAATGAAATATTACCAGAGTGCCAAAGCGGCTTCCGCAGAACACGCAACTGTGAAGACAACATATTTGTGCTCTACGCTAGAATTAACAATTACCTTCGCCTCCCTTCAAGAAAATTATATACTCTATTTGTAGATTTTAGAAAAGCTTTTGATTCGTTAGACCATCATATACTCTGGGAAAAATTATATTCAAACGGAATAAGTGCAAAAATTACTAGAATACTAAAAATAATATACAACCAAGCAGCACTGTTTATAGAACAAGAAGGTAACAGTTCAGAGAGAGTACAAATAACCCAAGGTGTTTTACAGGGGGACCCGCTCAGCCCACTACTATTCGCGATATTCATTTCCGATATTGAAAATTATTTTCAGAACCAAGGCAGTAAGGGAGTTACTCTTTATGAAGGGGATAACATACGGATGTTGTTATACGCTGACGATCTGGTACTGTTTGCAGAGTCGCAAATACAAATGGAAAAGAGCCTGAGGATTTTAGAATCATACTGCAACACATTCAAGCTTCAGGTAAATACAGAAAAAACAAAACTAGTTATATTCCGAAGGAGCCCCAATATTGGAAAACAACCCACGTTTTCATACCTTAACAACCCAATAGAAATCTCAAACACTTATGAATATTTGGGAGTGGTCTTTACTTTCAATGGACTGTTTCTAAATAATTTTAAATCACGAGAACGAAAAGCAAGAATTACTCAAGGTACTGTACTTTCAACTATAAACTCGCAAAAATTATCTTCTCTTCAGTCTATTAAGACTCTGTATAACAATGTCGTCATACCCACTTTCACATATGCCAGCAATATATGGGGTCTGCGTTATCTGGATCAAACTGAGAAAATACAGACATCTTTTTGGAAAAACCTCCTATTCCTCCAGAGAACTACTGCCGCTTATATAATAAGAGTCGAAGCCAATCTGTGCAGGCTAGAATATTATCTAATAAAACAAGCAATTGAATACTTCATCAGGGTAAAATCTCAAAATCACTCAAGGTACCCCTATAGAGCATTATTTCGATTAATAAAATTATATAACTCTGGATATGGTCATCACAAATACAATTGGTTTGTTCAGTTGATTAATGTTGTCAGTATTTATTGTCCATATAATGCTGGCCTTAACACTGACTGTATCAATGAAAATTTTAAACATATTGTATTAGCCGAACATCTAGCTAAAAACATGCAAAATGATTGGAATAAAATATTACTTAGTATTCACCACCATACATATAAATTCTTTCTGCAAAATAATAATAATTACAATTATTTAAGTGGACAGTCACCGCTTTATATTAAAAGATTAACAGCCCAACTGCGCACAGCAAATTCACAGTATTTATACCTATATGTGAATAACTCCTCTCATACAATAAAAACCGACCAGATGTGTACAATATGTAATCAGCAGGCCAATGAATGCCTGGAACATATCATATTTGACTGCCCATTGTATGCTGGATTAAGAAATACAGTCATAGGAAGACGAAAGCATTCAGACGATCTAGATTGCCTTCTTAATTCAAACGATCTCTTACTATTGAAGCAATTGCATGGTTTTATCAGCGGAGCAATGAAAATTAGATCATTCATTATTAATGATTAGATATCCACAGTATCTCTACATAAACAATTTATAGTATAGGATTAGTTATGGGAATTATGCGTTTGTCTTATATTTTTTTTTCTCTGCTCTTGTCTATTGCTGGACTATTATGTGCTGTACGCTGTCTTTAAAAACATGTAAATTTTATGTCATTGTTTCTTGTAATACCTTTTATCTATCATGTTAGTTTAGGAGTATATATGTATTTTATATTTACTATATAACCGACTCCTTGTTCATGTACGTTGTATAAAAGAACAATAATCTATTCTAATTCTAATTCTAATTGTACTTTTCACATAAATAAGTAATTTTTTTTTCATAATGTTATTATTTTTTTGGCTTTGTATAATTGAAGTTTGCAATAAATAAAACGTTTAAACATATTAAAAATTTTGTAAGGTAAAATTTTTCTTTTGTCGTATTCAAGTTTAAGGTAATTTAGGTAATTGTAAAGCAACAAACTTTCATGACAATCGAAAAATTTTGCCGACAAAATTTTCACTCTCGTGGTATTATATATGAATAAATATTGAGAATATTATAAATGCAATATCTAATAAAATAGAATAAGCCGAAAATACACAAAAAAACAAGTGTAAACAAAGCAATATTGTTTTGTTCCTTGCCGCATGCGCAGTACCAAAATAAACTTTTCTATGTCACAACCAATAGCAATGCGTTTACAAAAGCTTCAAATAATATCAATTTTTCAGCATTTTAAATTCAAATTGTAGTTATTCGAGACAAAAAAAGCTTTCTTTTCATGCCAGTCGTTTTCATGTATGATTTAAGACACTTTTTTGGCTAATTGAGATTTCAGTCAAGCTTCCTATCCAATTCCCGAGTGAATTATTTTTGCTCGAAAAATAAGAGCAATATAACAAAGTTTTTTCCACGTATATAATCCAAACCATATAATTTCGTTCACAATGAATTTTGGACACCCTATAGATACTACAAACGCATCCAGTTATTTGAATAGTGACACCCGCTACGTTAAATTTCAAAACTAACCGCTGTCGCCCTGTAGGAGTGAAGTCCTACGACCAACCATTCATTCAACATTCCAATGTTTATTGCATGACGTGGTAAACGATAGCCGTCCATAGTGAACACCGTTATGCATAAGCCAACTTGATTATATTGTTCCCTAGCATCATGAACGTTTCCCTCTGTGATGACGACAAACTAACATCACCCCAATATCCCGTAACAACGAACTACCCCCCAACCTTCCCTACGTTTTGGAAATTTTAACAGGATAATAAAATTTTGAAAGAATGTTAATATTCGACACGATTTATTTTTCATCATATGCGTTGTTGGTACAATTCCTGCATATGATGATGCATAAATTTATTTTTTTCCGACATGGTTGCTACCGGTTTTCTCCATATACCTGTGATGCCTTTTGGTCAATATAATAAGTTATAGTTATGGTTTATTTACGATAAAAAGACGATGACGTCATTTCTAGTTACTTTCCTGCTTATCAGAATAAATATTAATTTACCAACCGTAAATACAACTTATCCTTAACAGCCAGGGCAATTTACAGCTAACGGGTTGGCAAAACTTCAAGACGTTGTCAGATCAACTGGTAAAATTCCCCAGCATGTTTTGACGTTTATTGACATTCGATCATCGTCTAATGTTTACAAGTTTTTTTGGTGCCTTTAACAATAATATTTGAATAAAAGACATAAATTCCCTTGAAGCTAATTTCAATAAATCATAAGAACGTTGAATCGTTACATAAATAGAAGTAGGAAGGTCGCACGTAAATCACGATCCCTTTCGTCGACGAATTTAAATATCTAGGCATCGTCTTAGATAAAAAATTATTATGGTCGAGCCACGTCAGGTATGTTAAAAAAAATGCGAAAAAGGTATGAATTTGCTAAGAGTAATATCTAAAAGAAAATGGGGAGCAGATGTCAACCTTGCGTATACATTCTACAAGGCTTATATTCGTTCCATATTGGATTATGGGAGTACATTATATGGAGCTACATCTAAAACAAATCTATTAACTATTGATCGTATTCAATATAAGGCATTAAAAATTTGTATGGGGCTAATGATATCATCTCCTAACCAAGCAGTTTTGGCAGAAATTCAAGAGCCACCATTGAACATACGTAGACAATTTTTAGCTGAAAAACAAATAATTAAATATAGAGCATTTAATACGGAAATGATCCAAAAAGTCGCTTACATAAATACTTGTAATCTTACAGTTCCTTATTGGAAAATAAAATCATCCCCTCCTTTGGCAGAGGCCTTTATTAATACCAATGATGATGAAGCTTTCATCTTAAATAGTACTAAATTCCCAATATATAAGTATAGTTACAAAAGTACTATATTTCGACCAACCGTCATATACCCCTTATACACCGATATTCCTAATCTAAATAACATAGTTCTTAAAACCATATTGAATAATTTTGGAGACAATGTAACTAAAATATATACAGATGGATCCAAATGTGACTATGGAACAGGAGCAGCATTTTTTGTTTCAAACATAAATCATGTCGAAAAATTTAGAATAGCAGACATTTTTTCAGTTTACTCTGCCGAGGCTTTGGCACTAAAACAATGCTTATTATGGTGTACACTAAATCCAGTTCAAACAGTTGCTATAATGACAGACTCAAAATCCGTTTTACAAGCTATAGAAGGATCTCCAATAAATATTTACAATCAGGAACTAATTTTTGAAATAAGAAACTTACTATACCAATTGAAAATTGATAACAAACATATTAAGCTCATATGGGTAAAAGGTCACAGCGGTATTATAGGCAACGAGAAGGCAGATCAGGAGGCAAAAGAAGCTTGTAAATTAAAAGAATACCTAAACTTTTTCTGTCAAAGTGATGTAATTGGCATGCATAAAAAATCTATTAGAATCAGATGGAGAGAAGCTTACAATAACATAAGCAAAACATCAAAAAGCTTCTACTTCCAGCTTCATACAAATCTACCAAATAATATACCACACATAACAAAGTTTGATTATAGTAGAAAATATACAGCAACTATAACGCGACTGAAACTAAACCATGGTTGCTTTCCGGCGCACCTTCATAAATTGGGCATTCTACAATCTCCATTTTGCAACTGCGACAACGTAACGATCGGTGATACTAATCATATATTTCTAGAGTGTAAGAAAAATGAAGGGGCTATATCTAATTTATATATCTCTTTAAAGGAACATAACTTTCCTCTTCCACTGAATATTAGTTCTCTCCTGGCATGCACAGAAAAAGCTACTTTAGATTCTTCAATAAACTTCATTAAGCAAGCAAAAATAGATCTTTAACCTAGACACATTTAATATAGAGCAATAAAAAAGTTCTGTGGCCAATAGCCTTCAGCTGAGGCCATCCCTACTTCCACACACACACACACACACACACACACACACAAGGTCGCACGTACGAAGTCCAGTTCAGAGCGTGAAATAAACATAAATAGTATTATTTATATTTACTTATGATGAACTTGACTTTTCGTATAAATATGCAAACGATAGTGTTTTAAGAATTACTATTAATATTAGTGTTAATGTTAATGGGAATGCTAGAATATGAATATCACAATTCATAAGTAATAAGTAGTATAATGATAGTAGTAAGTTTAAGTAATAAATAGAACGTATCCCAGTGCTACAGGTAGTTGTTTTATTTCAGTAAGATGACCCTCTGAGTGACCATCAGTTGAGAGGCCGATCCACGTCGAATACCACCCCGTAACAACCACATTACATACCGACCAACATCGTTCTAGTCACCAAACAGTCTATCTATAGACAGTGTATCACACTGTATGTGTGAAAACAAATAAATTACCGCGCATTCGTTTAACTTACAAATTTCCGGAATAGTGAAAGTATAATTTTATGTTTAGGTCCGTCCATCCCTGCAAAAGGTCGGTATCTGTTTCCTCGACGGTGACTATGACTACGTAGTCGGACACGAACACCGGAGTGTTGTCAGATACGCAGAGGAAATCGTGCTCTGAATATTTGATGAGCAGATGAAATAATTTTCAGCAAACGGCCAATTGATTTTAGGTGGTTCTGAGTTGATTTCCTTCAGGGTAATAAAATTTGAAACAGTAATATAGTTATGGAGTTTTCGAGGAGTTCGATCAAGTAAAAGTGATTTTAATACACCCACACACTATTGAAGTGAAAATTATAAAAACATTTGGATGTATACGAGTCACTGTCATTGTTCAAAAACAAATAAAGTTACTAAACTAAGATCTCTAATTTATTCATTCATACGTTTGGGTTTTGCTCATCACTTAACGTAGAATTCACTTTTTGATCACTTATCGCCGACTCCACGCAGAATCCTTTTCCCCACGAACAAATATTTCAAGAACTATAAGTAATTCTCGGAAATACCCACAAAAAGATATTGACGTCATAACTTTTATTAAGTTAAGACGCTTAACGCGACTCTCGGGAAAAACCTATTGTTAGATTTATAAAATATCTATAGCCGATATAAACTACTTTTGAAAACCGGGAATTAGGTTTATAGTGCATGGTACCATAATCCTTTGTCGGAATACTTTTATTAATTTTTATTGGCTATCGAAATTACCGTATAAGAAACATTTTTCCCAACCTTACAAGGAAAAATACTACGCCAAAGTGCTTCCGTCTGATTCCTTGTAAGCTCTCAGAGAAGCAGATTATGTGAGTTATGGGTGTTTCATCATAGAGTTCACATTTTCCGCACATAGATTCACTTTGCCCATCCTGTGCAGATGCTTCCTTAGGGTACAGTGCTCAGTCACCAGGTCGGTAACTGTCTTCAAATTTCTTTTACCCAGTTTCAATAGCCTGGACGAAAGTTCCTTGTCTAACTTATTCAGTAGACTGTTAGTATGGAGGTGTCCTTGTGTCAGCCTCCATTTGAGTTGGTCTTCCTCAACTAGCCAGTTCCCGACTTCCCTTTTATGTAATCCTTTGTGATTCCACAAAACGGTTCGGACCTATGAAGGCTCCTTTAGAGCCTTTTTCAGCTAGCTGGTCTGCCACTTCATCCCCTGCAACCCCCTCATGTGCCAGCTTGTTAAGGGATTCTGTGCAGTGTTTTATTCTCTATCTCTCATTGCACCATGTTTTGCTCAGTATAGTCACGCTTACGTAGGTACAATACCGTATGTCTTGAAATAATATTTTTTAGGTAAGTTTTGTTAGTTTTTCTCCACAATATTCCAAATTAGAATAATGCCAATATAATAAAAATCTTGTATTGTAACGTACTGCACTAACATAATAGTTACAACGTCTCGTAAAAAGTTTGTAACTGTACATGCAGTCAAAGTTAACCGATTATTATGGTTTAAGGCTGCTAGAAGAAAATACATATACTTTGGCAAGTTTATCTGAAACCGTGAAAGGAATGCAGTCGAAATATTCGACATTGCCATGTTTAACTATGAAAAAATAGAAGAACTGATTATGTAGTGATAATGATTATAAATGGGTCTTTTTATTATTAACAATATTAAAAATATGATTGAACGTTCATTTTATAATGTGCTTGTTTCGTTGGATTTATTCTATTAACATTATTTTCCAATTTATGAATATTAAAAGAGAACACTTTTCCAAATTTGTTATGGGATTCTTAAAGCTCTGGCAACGTTGTACGAAAACCATAATGACCACACCCTCCGATTACATAATTGGTGATTTTTATCGACCAGGTGACTTCTTATTGGCAAGCGCGTGCGTATGTTCTTCCCTCTCACTTCGTCAATTGACTGATATTGATTATCCAGTGGTGTTCGTATTGTCAGTTACCTTTGTAATTTCAGTTTTACTTGGTAAAATAGGTACCGTACGCCATTTGTACGTTTGACAGATATACGCCATGTTTTTCCTCCCCTCTTACCGACGCCCCGTAGCTACAGATAAACTTGCCAAACTATACAGACTACAACTGGTTACTATTGCTGTGAAGATCATTTTGATGTTAGAAATTATATATGTGTGTGTGTTTGTCTGTACGGCCCGAGTAATTTTATTAATTTACGAAAAATATCTAGCACCTAGCACTAACAAAAATATAAACTAACTGTTAATACATTAACGTAAAGTAATAATGGATGAAGAAAAATTTATGAAATAATCTAAAAGCCGTGAATACAATATAAATTTGAACAACTCATGTCATTCGCTCTAAAAGCGACACAACATAAACAGTAAGCATAACCTATTATACTTCTTCACGATTAAAAAAAAAGAAGATAACATAATTGTTCCTATGTCATATGTCAACCCTTATGTAGCTAACTTCTCTTTTAGGGTATGTACGTTTCAGCATAAATGGCGAACTATTCAAATAATCCAAAAGTTGAATTTTCAAATCGACACAAATCCTTGTGAGAATAAATACATTGAAAATAATTGATTCCCCATTTTGATTTTGTCCACCACTAACTGCCAACATTGGGAAATCATCATACTTTTGTTAATTTTAACACCTCATTGATGGGCCAAAAGAGACTGAACAGAATAGTAAATTAATGTATAAGGTCTTTAAAACAGTCGCGATTTTTCGAGCACGACGGCGAAGGCGGAGTGCTCGAAATAGAGACCAGTTATCCACGAATACTTTGAGCTATTTTTTTTATTGGTGCACTTTGAAATTATAAATACTGGTATTTATTAAGCAGCGTCCACATTATGTCGAATGGTATCGATCGACAATGCCGATCCAGTGTGGATGGTCGCCCGACATTATCGATCCATAATGTGGACGCAGTGTTACAATAAAAGGCATTGTCGATCGACACCATTCGACATCATGTGGACGCGGCTTTACTACTACAACAAGAAATGGAAATAAGAACTAATAATCTAAAATGATTGAATTGCGTTGTCATGGAAATCAGGAAAACATCAACTAATTTGCATTTTGATGGAAGTTCAACCGCATCAAGTTCTGAGAATGTTAATAGTAATCATTTAAATACCATTTCCTCCGATTTGAAAAATCGAAATGTTAATATCTCAAACAATACCAACTGTACTTCACATTTTCATTTATAAAATTGAAATTGTTAAATATTGTTCGAATGAAGTTTTTGACGTTACAAAGTACTCCTGTCAGATCAATAATTGTCATTAAGACTTCGTTTCTCGAGTTGTTGATGTTGCCATGGTAACTTTAAAAAACGTGCGTGATTGATAGTTCGATTTAAACACGCTGAGGCGTACTTCAATAGGTAAAATGGTTCACCAAAAAAAAATGAACTTTTCAGTGATACCCCCAGAAAAACCTGGGGTGACATTCTGTTCACACTAGTCTTGAATCGATCTTGTCGATATACACATTCCGCTCACAAAATTTGGTTGTTTTGGAGCGACAAATAGTTCTAATTTCTGATACCCATAAGGTGTCTACGTATTTTCTATCTTTCCTTGTCAAAATATCAATGTAAAATATAAAATCTACGTCGCTTAACGGAATGTCACCCCTGGTCCTATTTTACAGTATTTTAACCATTTTTTTCACTTGACGCTACATACTGTCAGAAACATTAAGGTACAATTCTGTCTTATTAACGCTTTAAAAAACTATCCAAGCAATTCATCATTTGCTGCTCTTTTTACAAAATGCCTTCTCATTGGAAGTGCTGGATTGAAAAATTAATGATGATTGGTATTGGCGATAAGATGCACAATCTACCGTAAGCAGAATAGAGCGAAAATACAGAGAATTGGGATATGTGAGGGATGCAGCAGAGCAAAGTAAAACAGAAATTAATTAAACTGTTCAGCAAGACATAGTTTGGTCGGCAATAGAAAATCCACACTAGGGATTTTGGTATTGGAAAGTCTTTAGTATTAAACCTTTTTAAAAAGGTGATATACCATCTTTATAAAGAACGGAAATTGAAATTGATATTGATATTAAAAAAAAGGTAAATGGTAATGAAAAAATTGGTAGTTACGATGTGGTTCACCCTGTATATTAGATTATAATTTGAAAAAATATTAAATTAGAATCAAAAATCGACCTGTTTCGGGAATTTTCAATTTTATTGCCTCTTTAGTTAATAATGAATTTATGCCTTACTTATGGATGCACTGTATAGGCTAGTATGTGAATAAAGTTTTGGAGAGATTCTGTCTTGTCCCACAATAGGCTAGTACTATTACTCCACGCAATGTCTACATTAATAATGATTGAGAAATGCTTATGTCTTAAGTTTAGTTTAATTTTAATTTTTTTTTGTTAGAACAACCTAATTTTTATCAACATTCTTTGTTTTTCTCCGTGTTACACTCAACAACGCTAACAAAAACGACAATAATTGTAATAAATTCAAGTCTGTATGTGTGGGGTTATAACAGAAAACCACGTGTATACTATACGGCAAATTTTCACAAGCATTCGAAATTGTCATTTCAGCAAGTCAAATACGACCGGAACTGTTAATTGAATAAGGGGACTTGGGATAATATATTAAATGTTTTTGGCAAAAGGCAAAAAGAGGGAGACAAATGCATTAATAAAATGGTATATTTGAGTTTAATTTGGAAGGTTCCCGCTTGAATATAAAACTTCATTATTTAGATTTGCGAGAAGCGACATTATTAAAAGAATTTCTCATTTCGCAAGTTATTTTAAAAGATATTTTTTTTCTTAAAAATGATCATCCTTGGAAAATAAAAATTGCATTTTCTTATATTAATGTTTAATTATTTATTGTACCGTTAGGAATGCGTATGTGTTAGGGACATCATATTTCCTACAAGCGAAAAGAAAATGATGAAAATATCATTTAAATAGACACAGAATGATTAGATACTAACTAAGAGGTTTGTTTGTGACCTTCTGGTTGTTGTATGAATTTATAAATAGTTATTAACGCAATATTGAACAAAATTTCAATAAAACGGAAACATGATAATTATAAAATGCAATAGTTAGTACCTTGGGTACGGAAAAGTAGAACTTACTGAACTGAAATGCACGCTCGTGAAATAGTAGTTCACCTACTAGGTAGTGCGAAAAGTGATACTTTTCCGCTCGCTATTGCAGCAATCGTGTGCGGAAATAGTTTATTGTGCAATAAGTAGAGAAAAGTACTTTACCCACATTCTGCACACTATACTTTTCCTACAACTGCACAAATTAATAGAATACAAGTAAAGTATTTTAATATTTATTAATATTTCTTCTTCACTCTATACATTTTTCGTATGCAAATTCATACTGTTTTCTTGAAATTTCCGGCAACAAATCTAAAGTTACTTTTGCAGCTTTGTCTTGTTAAACTGATATTTTCAATAGAAATTCGAATTTTTATCAAAGCACGATTGAAACTACCCTTTACAACTTAAAAACTTATTCTAATATATAATCTAACAGTTTTGTGACAACTAAGTAGGTATTCAAGTTTTTGTCGATTTTATTATTGATTCTCCATATAAATGTATGTGGCGTGGGCCAAGTGCCGTAAGAAATAACATTTCTCACAGTTTGAGCAATGTTTGGTTTTGAAATTAAGTAATCTGTGTTACGTTGGGTACACTATTGTTTCTACCAGCATTAGGAAAAAAACTCTCAAGTTAATAGAAAGAAACATTTATTATTAAATACATATCAACAAATTAATTATGGCAGGAAGCGCTCACTGCGCTACCTCTGCTGCAGGAAGCCAACGATGCAATTGAACCCAGGTTTTTGTTTAACAAACCCTACAAAATTCAAATAAAACAGAACACAGTTCAAAAATGAAAGGCTCAGGATGTGGAGTTTACTCGATAGCACAAGCCTAAAGATTAAGTGGGGAATGGGAAACAATACCAGCGTGGTTCAAACAGAACTGGCTGGTATCTCAATTGCTACAAAAGAACTAACCAGAAGAGGAATTTCTGGCGAAAACATAATAATGTGCACTGATAGTAGACAAGCCCTATTAGCCTTGGACAGACAACGTGTTATATCGAGGCTAGTACTAGAGTGCCACCAAGATTTAGCTGACGCCTCGGCAGATAACAATATTATCCTGAGGTGGGTTAAAGGACACGACATGAGTGAAGGAAATCGCATTGGTGATTCTGGACTAAAAATTCTAGGACCCAGTGACACCTACGGCCTAACGACTTCGACAATTGCGGAACTAGCCAAACGTTACACCCATGCTCAATCCCTCAAGAGATGGGATGGAATCAAAGGATGCAGTCTTGCCAGGATCACCCTGGGCGACCCTGGGAAGCTGGCGCCGAAGAAATATTTGGCGATGACCAGGAAAAACCTACGTTTAACAGTAGGATTTCTGACTGGTCACTTTCAACAAAGGAAACACCTCCATACTATGGGGCTAGTGGACATACCTCTATGCAGGATGTGTGAACAGGAAGATGAAACTGTCAGGCATATCTTATGCGAGTGTCCAGAGTTATCGTCAATGAGAGAGTGTGTGTTCGGTGAGTCTTGGTATACACCTACCGATATAAAGGAGATGTCTCCTAGTGACCTGTCCACCTTCCTGAGAAGGACAGGATGAACAATGCCTTAGGAGGACAACTCCTCGGGAGGATGTTCAATGGATCACATGTGGCCTAAGTGCTGTGAGCCTACACACTAACCCTCCCTACTCTACAGATACAGATTGACATTCATTTGAAGAGGGCCATTAAAAAATTATTGAAACATACCTTTCTTTTATCAAAGATTATAGTAGAATTCTAATAAATTTCTAATAATTTTCCAGTCATTTGGTAAACTACAATAATACAAATATATTTTTTTCTACTAGCGTGCGGAAAAGTCCACTTTTCCGCACTCATTTCAGTGCGGAAAGAGTCACTTTTCCGCACTAGTGCGGAAAAGTAAATTTGTCAAGTTTTTGGGGAGTATACTGACATTTGAATATATAAAATATATATTTGATGCTTGTAGCTTACCAAATGACTTAAAAATTAATAAATTTATTATAATTCTGCTAAAATTATTTTTCAATCATTTTTTAATGGCCCCGGTGTAAGCCTAATCAAATGAATGTCAAATAATAATAATTAATTTGTTGATATATATTTAATAAGAAATGTTTCTTTATGTTAACTCTTGGGTTTTTTCCGCATGCTAGTAGAAAAAATAGTGTACCTAACACGTGCATAAAGTGACTTTTCCGCACGCGATTGCTGGCCAAACTCGCCAAGGCGTCGTTCGGCCATCTGCAATAGCGTGCGGAAAAGTATCACTTTCTGCACTAGTTAGGTAAACTACTATAAATATTCAAATGTCAGTATACTCCCCAAAAACTCTACAAATTTAATTTTCCGCACTAGGCGGAAAAGTATCTCTTTCCACACTAAAATGAGTGCAGAAAGTGGACTTTTCCGCACGCTAGAAGAAAAAATATTTTGAGGTTCAAGCATATTACAGAAATAGGTGGCGCCTATTTCTGGAGACTAGCGTTCGCTTTACGCTGATCGGGTAGGATCAGATTGAAGATTTCTTAACTTTTTTTGCATTATTAAATTATTATCTTATGGTTTTGAAATTTCAGTATGTCAAAATTTCGTTCTATAACTAATCTCCTACAACATCTCACATTTTCTAATTCTTGCAATTATTAAATTGACAAATCACTAACCTTTTCTCGAAGCATATCTCTTGTTCTGGTCGCCTGCGTTCTGCTCCTGTGTAACTCCAATTGGAGTTCCAGACATCTCTCCTGCCAATTGACACTGCCATTATTGCCGCTACAACTGCCGTGACCACTCGCGTCGACAACGTCGAAAGCCGCTAGAGAAGGCGGTAGCACCGAGCTAGCGTCGCGAACTCTACGTGGTAAAAGTCTGGGAGACGAGGGGGTCGAATGCGATAACCTGAAAATGGAAATATCCATAAAATGAACTGAAATTCGAGCTGAAATTTCACAAGTATCAGGACACAATTCACTATTATTGTGAAGATTAACAAGGTTGGATTTTAAACAATTGTATGTATGTATATTGGGGTGACATTCACTGAGACCTAAAAGAGACTAACAACTCCTTCAGACCTACTTTCCGGTGGAATTTTAGGATGTCTGCAGGTGTTCATCTTCTATCCAGTAGTCTTCCAGGTGTTGTGCCCCAGGATTCTGAGTTGCTGTGCATTCAGAATCCACCATCTCCTTCCTCCACTATTTTGAGCTGTTTAAGGTGGCCATTCAGGCGAGAGTATCGGTTGGTGGGTACTCCTGTTAAAACTCTTAGTGCATTCAAATGTTGTTGGCATCAAGTGGCGTTCCCACATGTAATTAATAACCTAAAGTTTATTGTTTTCTATTGAAAACAGCTTATTCTTATTCAAATTCAGTTTATTTCAAAGGTACATAATTTACATAAATAGGTATATATACTTAAATATAAACATAGATTCAAAAGTTTTGCATCACCTTCTTCGGATGCGAAGGAATTTTTTTTCGCTAACAAATTTTTGTTGGCTTGTTTATTAATGTTTACCATTTCAATATGCTCCATATTTTTTGCATACAGATGTTTACAGTTTTTTTTGTAAGATAACATTTTTAGTGCGATCATTTTAACATTCAAGGCATTTGATTTTTACGATTTCAAGTGCAAACATGAATCGTCAAGTCTTAAGTGAGATTGACCGTGCAAGAATAGTGGCTTGAGTTGAAGAAGGTCATTCTCAAAGGTTCGTGGCAAACAGAGTTGGCGTTTGGCAAAGTGATGTGTCTCGTGTATGGAGCCGGTATCTCCAGACCAATTCTCTTCGTGATAGACCTAGAAGCGGTAGAAGGCGTGTTACTAATCAGCGGCAGAACCGCTATATCCACTTAACTATCCGAAGAAACCCGACCATGGCAATACCAGCACTCCAAAGAGATATGAGGCATGCGTTGGGAGTTCAAGTATCGATCTCGACATTACGAAGACGAATACTTGCGACAGGTTTGAGGTGTCGCCGACCAATAAGAGTGCCCAGACTACAATCTGAGCACAGAGTTCGTCGACTACAGTGGGCTCAAGAACACGCGGCCTTGCCTGAAGAATTTTGGAGTTCGGTGTTTTTTTCCGACGAGACAAGGATTTGTTTGGTACAAGATAGCCATCGAATACGTGTGTGGCGGGATCCAACGAGAGTTGCTCAGCTTGCCCATGCTCGCCTTGTGCCGCCCTTCAGAGGAGGAAGTGCTATGTTTTGGGCTGGTATCATGTTAAAGGATCGCACAGAGTTAATTCATGTGGAGGGAACGATGACTGGTGATAGGTATCTCAGAGAGATTCTACATCCTCACGTGTGACTATGGCGCGCAGCTGTTGGCAATTCCTTTGTTTTTATGGACGATAACGCCCGACCTCATCGGACCAGAGCTGTAAATGAGTATCTTGAAACTGAAGGGATCAATCGTTTGAACTGGCCTGCCCTATCTCCTGACATGAATCCCATAGAACATGCTTGGGACATGCTTGCCAGGGCAGTGGCAGCACGCAGAAATCCACCCAGGAGTGTACAAGAGCTTGTTTATGCGGCACAAGAAGAATGGCGAAATATTCCTCAACAGAATATCAAAAATTTGGTAAACATGGGCAGGCGACTTCGAGCTTGCATAAATTCTAGAGATGGAAATACTCTTCATTAAAAGTTCTCATGCAGGTTCTCACTTAACCTTTTCTTTAAAAAGAATCAATTTGTATTTAATTTATTTAATTTTCAAGAATACTTTTTATGTTTAAAGCAAGTTTATTATTGGATAATAAAATTTTTTTACAAATATACACGTTTTTTTTTATTGAAACTAATTATTTGATTAATCTCTGATCCATTCATAATGAACACATTTTTTTTTCGGAGATTTAGGGTGATGCAAAACTTTTGAATCTATGTGTATTATTGTTAATATCATTGGAGGTGTTAAGATACCCTTTTGCTAGACAGTATTCACTTGTGGGTTCAGCTCCAACGTAATAATGGAAGAAATAGGCAACGCCGAAAAATGGAGAAGATCTGAGCATTGGAAAAATCCAGTAGGGTATAGATAGACAATCAAAGATACTCTTGGGTGACTACAACGAATTGAGAACAAATGGATGCCTGCATTGAGTTTTAACGGGTGTCGGATTGCATCGCAATGCAAAATCTTAGGGCACGACACATAGGAGACTACTGGATAGAAGAAGGACACTTAGCCAAACTGTAGCCTGTGGATATCCTAAACTTCCTTCGGGAAAAAGGTTTAAAGTAATTACTAGTCTCTGAGATTTCTCTCAAGGAATAACTGAAATGAAGAGGTACAATAAATCTTTTAGGTCTCTATGAATATCATATACCTATAGAATTCTCATGAATAATAAATAGTTGAAACTATTTATTAAACCAAACTTTTTCGAAAGAGAATATTTCAAAAAACAGTCAACTACCTTCATTTCTAAAAATGTTTTTTTATTCTCTTTCACCGAAATACTAGTATCCCACTATACTGAGCTATTTATTCAAATCAAATTGATAACTTTATTTTTTGAAGTTATCAATCGGAGAATAAGGCTTTTCAAACACAGTTAATTTATCTTTTTACCTCGATTATGCTGAATAGACCATACGTATTTTATATCAAATGGAGAGGAAAAAGTCAAGAGAACTAAATATACTTTCCCCCTCATAATATATTGAGATTGGTATTGTGGCAGGGCTATCAAAGGGGAGCATAAAAATAGGATTCGCCGTTATTTGTAACAGTTTTCCTTTCCAACTATACTTTTCCGTGATTTTATTAAAAAATATTCATCATTGAGCTTGCAACTTGGAAGAAGCGGTTTTATGTCCAGAGAGATATATTTCTAGTCATATAATATATGAATTTCAGTTGTGATTGTATTATGAAATTGAGCATCTCCATTAAGTCCAGTATCAACAGCGTCCTGAAACCAGCTAGGGTGAATTTATTTAGTCCCTAGCCTAGAAAATTACACAGTCAGCAAAAAATCTTGCTCATATTTACTTCGTTTGTTATAGCATTTATCAATCTCGAAGAAAATTGCTTCCACCACTTCCCACTTCCTGCTTTCGTTGAATAAGGAGATGGGAATAATTATATTAAGCTGTAAAAAAAATTAACAATTTTTTTGTAGTCAAACAAAGTTTTTCTGTGAGGGGACCTTCAACTAGCTGTCAAATCGAAATTGGAAGATTAATATGCTTGAAAAACTGCATTTTTTCAATTTTACATTTCCCATAGGGGTCTCCACACGAGTTAGGAGTATGTACAGTTCCTCATGACTCACCCTGTATTAATGAATTTCTCTTTACAGCAATATGAATTTCGAGTGAAAATTTTGTAGGATTGTATTCCTTAGTTAACATTATTCAGGTTTATACTTCCTAGTAAACATTATTCAGGCTGGTACTTCTTGCATAGTACATTTAATTTGTATTAAAGATGCAATTAACATAACTCTCTTACATTCTTATATATTCTATATTCGGATAGATTGTCTGAAACATTCCAAAATTATCCTGGAAATTCAAGTTTTCAAGTTAGCCAGTAACTTTTTTCTTCATCAATTTCATTACATATATCAATTTTAAAACTTACAATTGGACTGTAGGTACCTCGTGAACGGAAGGAGATATTAAAAAGCTAGGTAGAGAAAGAAGGTAAACTAAAATAACTTGAATTTCTCTGATTTATTGTTAAACCCTGTATAAGTATGATTTAGACCGTTGGAAAGCATTTTCTACTGGCTTTCCAGCGCCGTTTATAAGTAGGTGGTTGCAATTTAAATTTTTGTACTTGAGGTAGGTGGGGCATATGGAGATAATAGGGGTGCCTTCTCTCTTACGTCATTTTAGTTCCCTTTTCTACCCTAGAAACCTTGCTAGAAACAGTTTTGGAATTTTTTTGATCTCTTTTCGTTCACGAGGTACAGTCTATTGTAAGTTTTGAAATTAACACCCTGTATTATAGAACTTGGGGTATTTGTCTGGTTACATCAAATTTTGAAGTGAAAGTTTATCACCCTTTGGTTATTGGGCTCAAACGCTCAAACAAATTTTGATCCTTACATATGTAATTACATTCGTAATTCACATTTATTGAATAAACTCGTCAAAACTTATGTCAAATAGTATGTACGTTATTATAACTGAAACCTATTATAAAATTCAAGTGTTCACCAATGTCAAGCTAGACTTTTTTTTAGACATGAAACATTCTAACTTATTATTCATATTTTTGTATTCACCTGTTCAAATCTATAAATGTTCATTAAATTTAAAATAATTTTACCATGACCTGAGTACAACTCTGGATTCTTATGAAAATACCAGAGGTTTAATCAAATTATTTTTTCCCGGAATAGACAGAACAACAAAACTATATTATGTTATTACGTCGCTGCGATTAAATAACCTTTTCAATAACTACATTTTTTCATTGCAACCGATTAAATATTCAAAGTTATTTATCGATAATACTCACGTTTCCTCAACATAAATATTATGATTTATTTTTTTTCAAACCGGAATTGAAAGTGATAAAAGAATGTGAAGCTGAAAATTAAATATACACTTTGCCACACAATATTAATAAAATATAGTTTGAAAAAACTTATAGGTAATCGAAATAAAAGATAAATAATAATTCTCAATTCAAAATGATTAACGAGAGAATTAGGGTCATTATGGTAATAGGGAATATATAGTATATTATTAAACGAGCAATTTATG